>CAJUYG010004576.1:0-16310 GCA_910591675.1 Galerucella calmariensis
AAAAAAAAATTGTCAAATACCCTATTGCTATAGTCCACACTGACTGTGAACGTCCCAAGGTTTCCAAATTTCTCCAAAGGGGAGAGTAGGGATTTGAGACAAAAAAAGACAAAAAGAAATTTGGCATGTTCTAGTCGCAAAAAATGATACAAAATATGTACAGGCAACTGAAACAAGAAATTAATGGTTAAAGCGTGGAATTGCTGAAAAAATACATCCATTATTAGATACAATTAGGTATTGGTAAAACAACTGCTATTTATCGGAAGAGTACTGACAACCCTAGTGCGTGTGGATCCTGCAATAATAAAAAATTTGTCTGAAACCGGTTTTGCTTCTACTTGCAGATTTCTTTATCACATACTACTATACTACTCACTCAAATAGCCCTTCGCAACTCTAGAACCATCTTGAATTTACCACCTTCTACGTATGCCAAGCTTCCAGAACAATCGGGAATAAACCATTGCATTACTTTGTCATGGAATCATCTAGAAAGGTCGCATTCGTAATAATATTATGTATAGTTTGGCAAGTTTATCTGTAGCTACGGGGCGTCGGTAAGAGGCGAGGAAAAACATGGCGTATATCTGTCAAACGTACAAATGGCGTACGGTACCTATTTTACCAAGTAAAACTGAAATTACAAAGGTAACTGACAATACGAACACCACTGGATAAATCAATATCAGTCAATTGACGAAGTGAGAGGGAAGAACATACGCACGCGCTTTCCAATAATAAGTCGATAAAAATCACCAATTATGTAATCGGAGGGTGTGGTCATTATGGTTTTCGTACAACGTTGCCAGAGCTTTAAGAATCCCATAACAAATTTGGAAAAGTGTTCTCTTTTAATATTCATAAATTGGAAAATAATGTTAATAGAATAAATCCAAGGAAACAAGTACATTATAAAATTAACGTTTAATCATATTTTTAATATTGTTAATAATAAAAAGACCCATTTATAATTATTATCACTACATAATCAGTTCTTCTATTTTTTTATAGTTAAACGTGGCAATGTCGAACGTTTTCGACTGCATTCCTTTCACGGTTTCAGATAAACTTGCCAAAGTATAGCTAACCGGTGAATTGATACGTCTAAAGGACCTAAAGGTTCGGAGTTAGTTTTAAAGTTGAAGATATACAAAAAGTTGATAAACTTTAAATCTATTTTGCCAATCTATCTCAAAATTAAAAATGACAAAAACTGACAAATAATTTTTCTTATGATAAAAATGGCAAAAAAATATATAGTAAACATTTTCCAACAGATATTATGATTATTGACCCTTTTAATAAAAATAGAACGAACAGAAAAGTTTCATCAAAACTTATTGACTGTGGACAAGTCGATTAAGTCAATAAATATTTAACTAACTAAAACAAATCAATTATTTTGCTCGTCTAAAACAAATTGACACAGTTATTGGTAACAACCGGTCGATAAAAAAAATACAACTAAATGTTGACCTAATACAAACATTAACTAAAAAATAGAGCATGTTTTCATAAAATACTGTTTAATAATAAAGTGAGTGATTAAAGTGATGAAAATATTACAAACGAAAACATGTTTTCATTATAATAAATTTTTTACGACCGAGTGAATCCTTATATTTTATGCTGTATTTAATTTTAATTCTCACATTTTGTTGATTGTTTCAGTAAGAACTTATTTAAAATCAATTTGAATACTCTCCATATTGTGTATTTTCTTTAGGCCAAGCAAAAGAGCATGCAAGTATATAGTTATTTTTTGACAAAAGTTCTAGTAGAAAACGGATGATGCAATCATATAAAATATAAAAGACATTACGTAGTATACTTTTGATATATTTTATATGTTATATGTTTGTTATAAACATATAAAACGTTTCATTCATATATATTGAAAAGTACTGAAGCTAACTATAATTTTAAAAGAAGCAATAAGATTGTGATAAACTTTCTAACATAAAAGTACTAGGTACATTTCAGAGCAAATGTGTATCTCTAGCTCGACTTCAAATGGATTGCCGAATACGTTCGAAAAAGCCCAAGTTTTAAGAATAATAGTACAGCCTCTTAAGATGCGACTTGAATATTTAAAGGTGCGTCCAGACCAACGATTCTACACCCTACAGGATTGCTTATTTCCATTTAACTCTGTGTTCGCTTCGTTCAAGTCGGACGAATACGTCATCACTGGACCTAACCTTTTTAATTTTATGGTTAATCGTGTGTTTACAAAGTGTGTTTTGACGTTATTTTATCCGCTTTTTCAATTTTGAAGGTGTTGTTTATTAATATAGGTGGTAAGTAAACTTCTATAATAATTGTCAATCAAGAAAGTCTATAAATGCGAAGCACGTTATTTCAGTGTAAATACAAAATTTTTGGATTCGAGTTTCAATGTATGTACGTAACATATACACTTCAAATACTAAAGGTAGATTCATGGAAACAAAAATAAGAATTAATTCAAAACTAAAACTTAGAACAGAGAACTAGGTAGAATGTAATGTAAATGATCATGCAAAAAAATAAGAAATTAAGATATAAGCTAAAACTAAAAAGAATGCCTTAGTTTATCAGTTTCTGGCATAAACATCTACATTACATTACATGATTTTATATGTTCTTAGTTCTGTTATAAAGTAATCTAAGTTTCAATTTTTGCTTGTATGAATCCTTCTTTGTAAACTTCGAACAATTATTAGGATTAATTATAATAATCATCAATCCCAGGAAAAAAATGGTTGGAGAGAAAAAGTGAGTACGACAAGAGATGATAAGAGGTTTTAAAAAAATTGAAAAAAATTGTTTATTAATAAATTTTTTAGCAATGCATAAGGCGTCTATTTTATTTTCCCTATAAGAAAAAATATATATAATCCTGAGTTTACCCATCAATTAACCCATAAACACAGCTCGTAGATTTGCTTCTCTTTCTGTGAAAAATAAATTATAAGCAAGTTTCTTCAATTCAAAGTTATTGTTTCAATCGTTAATTTATATTTTATAACTACTTATACTACTAAATATAATTGTTTAAATAACATATCACCAAAAAAAATTAATTTATTATTATTTTTTGCAAATACACAAGAAAAACGTGAAAAATATTAACGATTGCAATATATTTTAAATTGGTCGAGGTCCACTGGTGACGTAAGCATGTTATTACTCACCGACGAAAGATTTCAGCGAATAAGCAATCCTGTAGGGTGTATAATCGTTGCGTCCATACCGAGCGCTCCGAACCTCGCAAAACATTTTGCAAATTTGCATTGCATTCAGTGAGGACGGGAGAGTGCACTAACGATCTTCTTTGCGCGGGTTCGTTGTTGTTCCACCAGTTGTCGGTACATCAGAAGAAAAGCGAGGCTCGTGCGCGCTCTGGCGCGTTTAGTTTGGACTAAGTTTTTAAGGGAACTGTTAATAAAACGTGTTTTTGAGCTTTCTTAACATGATCACATTTTAACATAAATGCAGTGGCGGTTATTGGAATATCAATATATTGCAATATCAGTATCACCAATATTCACCACAAAATTAAAAAAAAACTAATCGCTCGGGTTGGAACACTGGCGAGCAACTGTTTGTTGCAGAACGGAGCAGCCGGTTTGGTGTGGTTCGGCGCGCCCGGTCTGGACTCACCTTTAGATGAATGAGTAATTTTAAATATCCCCATACACAAAAATGCAAAGGATTTTATTCCAGGGTGATCTTTGGGACGAAGGCTGTGGAGATTCTTGTCAACCAACGGCCTGGAAAATGGTTATTTAAAAACTTACTGCTGGATACCTTTTCAACATGACTCCCTATACAAGTCTATTTTCTTTGTATAGTCTCCATGCCTCATTAATTTTTTTGTTCTTTTTTATTTGTCTTTTTAGATTTTGTAACTTTCTTTCATACTTATTAATGTCATTCTGGTAATTAATTTTGTTGTGTAGACTTCATAGATATTTTATTAATTCCAAATATAGGTAGGAAAAACTCCCTTACGTCAAACAAAGCGTTAACTTATGTAATAGGGACAAGCACCCTCTTGAGAAAGTTGAATAGCCGTTTCACTTTGTAAAAAGAAGCAATTTAACCTAAATTACAACCCAATCATATGACGAATAAATATGTAACAACTCGTGTGTTCTACTTATTAGCAGTTATCACGCACGCAAGGAGTCAAATCTACACGGCTTTGATTTTTACAATGTCACTTTAGGGTATTTTTTGTCGATCTCCCTAATCAATTAACAAAACTAAAATAAAAGTTTTTTTCTGAACAGGATGTCTCAATATTCATAGTTTAAACTTTGATACATTATTCAAAACTTTAAACAAATTTTTTGGAAACTATACTTATTCACTTTTTATATAGGTTAGGTGAGTGGGTCTATAGGGCACTCAACTGCGACTCACAAGAGTCTATTGTGGCTCACACGTATTCAGATTTCACCAAACAAATTCAGCTTCTTAACAAAACCGATTAGTTTATTTGGTGAATGGTATTTCAGGTCCGAGGGCGAGAGAGACATCCTGCCAAACTTCAGATACCTGATTCAAGCTACGGCGAGGCAGGCACAAATTATATGCTCTGCTTTTTACCATTTTCCAGACAAAGACTGCAAGTCGGATCTTCCTACAGTACAAGTTTTAGCATATGATGATTCAGATGACAGTGGCCTGTTAGACAACGTAGGTTATCCCTGCTATAGTCTAACATTTGTTAGGAGACATTTTTCGAATGATATATAAAAGCCTTTGGATGAACCAATCCTGGTAAATTATACCAGAAGTCTAAAGCTTTTCTTGCTGTCCAAGTATTTAGTGTTTGTTTGGCAAAACATATTGCGATGCCAATAGTAGGTTCTGGTTCTTGCAAGAGAGTCTGCCTTCTCGTTTCCTTCCATACCAGAAGGGCCAGGGATCCAGACCAGCAATACTTTATTGAAATCTTCTATTGAGGAGATTCTTTTTTGGCAGCCTAAAACCAATTTCGACGTTACACGGCTCGAGCATCTGACGAATGCTTGCGCAAGTACTACTTCGCAACCCCACACAGGGATGGATTCCGGCCCACTCTGGTTTTGAATGCAACGAAATGGCGGATGAACTGGATGCGGAAGGGGCGGCAACTCCTTTCTGCGGCCCGGGCCCGACCCTCGGCCAAAACAAACAATACGCAAGGAGACGAGGAAGTGGCTGAGGAACCAGCACCTCGCTCATTGGAATGCTCTGCAGGGTCCTAGACAATCCAAGCTTCTACTGAAGGGATGGACACGCTAGGGCATCTATTGAACTACCAAGGAGTAGGTTGAAGAAGGCAGCAGGACTCCTAACAGGGCACTGCTGTGTGAGGAAGCACCTCTACAACCTAGGAGTAGAGGAAAGTTCCCTATGTAGGGGTTGCGGCTGATTTCGTCAGTCCATGTTATCTTAGAGTGCCCACACTGGGCTGTACTACGCAGGCGAATCTTTGGAGTCCCTGTTATGGCCCCTGGAGACACAAGCAGGTATCCACTAGACAATCCAAACTTCTACTGAAGGGATGGACTGATGGACACGCTGGGGCAGCTATTGAACTACCAAGGAATAGGTCGAGGAAGATAGCAGAACTCCTAACAGGGCACTGCTGTGTGAGGAAGCACCTCTACAACCTAGGAGTAGAGGAAAGTTCCCTATGTAGGGGTTGCGGCATGACTGACGAAACGGTTGTGGCCTTTATTGAAGGGCTCGGCTTTATGGATGTCTAGGTAGCAGGAATGGCACAATGGGCCCGCCAGTGGTCTCAGTGCCGAAACCTTGGCTTGAGTTTGTCTAGGTCAAGGCTCGCCTGCACATTCAGTAGAAGTAGTAGTACACGCTTGGCTGTCCGAGAAAATTTTTATTGTTCTTTGTATGAGATTGGCTTGCTCCACTCTCTCCACACAAGAAACAATAGCGTGAATTTCCTCCTGAAATACGGTTGCATAGGATCCTAGAGAGGTTGAAATTTCTGTCCTAGGTCTGCGCCCGTATACACCTGCACCAGAGCCTGAGGGTGTTTTTGAGCCGTCTGTGTACCAACAGCTGTCTGATCTTAATAGTTCATCCTTACGGAGGACCCATTCATCTCTATTTGGAATTAGGGCGATAGAAGGCAGGCATAGTTTACTGTTGGAAGTATTATGTCATAGGTCATTCCCAGAGTACTGTGACTTTCAGTGTCCAGTAGCATTCTGCTTCGTTCTGTATAAGCCTGATTTGTGCATTTAGAAATATGCGCAATTCTGTATGTTCTACATCTAGCCTCTCTTTCCAAAAATATATGGAGAGGAGGTGGTCTATGGCTGCTGACGGTGTGGAGCTGATAGCACCAGCAATTGCCAGACAAGCCTGTCTCTGTAAACCAGAGAGCTTTGCTTGGGCCGTTTGCTGTAAAGACTTTGGCCACCAGGCATATGTGATCATTGGTCTAACGATCATCACATATATCCAATAGATTTGTTTGGGTCCCAAGCCCCAAGATTTTCCACAGATCCTGCCACATGTCCACAAGGATAGTCTTTTTATTTAACTCTCCAATCGAATTCATCGCTAAAGTTTCTGAAAATCACTGAAAATTCCAAATAATTTTGGTGTAAGTAAATCTGTGTTATACTAAAAATGTCATCAGTCAGAATATAATAAGGTGAAGTGAGAATGGAATGGATTTTTTCAAAAAGGGGAAGGATGAATGGAATGGTTATTTTTTCTTCCCCTCCTTGAAAAAATTCTCCTTCAAAATTTTGAATTTGCGCTTCTTATGAAGCCACAAGTGTCTCTTCAACATCAAAGAATTTTCGCCAGGCTTCACTTATTGTTGTGTGTAATTCCAATATGCATTGTTCTGCGAAGTGTAACGTGTGTTGTCTACTTCGCTGGTTTGGAAACCACTAATAAAACGAATAGGCTACTTATATTTGGGAATTTCAAATGAACATCATCTTTTAATAATCAAAACATTTTTCCATATTCAAGTGACAATAGTATTTTTTCAATTGTAATTAAGAGTAACATTTATTTTATATATTTTAAAAGAGAAACACCCTTGTGCATCCCTATATTCAGTAAAATTTAACTTCCCCGTTAGTAAGCACGCCACAATTTCATCTAAAATGAAAACACCCGAAAAGCTGCTATAAATAATTGATTTGATTTTACAGAATCGCGTGAGAAAAGTCGAGTTTTTCATTTTGCTATGCGCTGCTGGTTGCTTCTCATCTACGGACCACTTCTAGTGAATACAGTGCCACGTTTCGATCCTTCTGCTCTTCTCAGAGACGTTCTAGTGCCGGCAGATGCAGCAGTTGGATCTGTCTTTTACAGACTTAGAGCCAGCGATGTTACTTTTGATTATCCGTTGGTGTTTAGTGTTATAGGACAATCCAGTCATGTCGACATAGAGACTCTAAATTGCAGTAGATTCAATTCGGTGAGTTTGTACTTATATTACAATAATATACAGGGTGTCATTTGAAAAAATAGATATAAGATAATTATAAACAAACAATAAAAAATTGGTATGGCCTGATTTTCGTTGTTTCAAAGCAAGTAAATTTGGTCCACGATAAGTAACATATTTTTTAAATTATAATTTTGTCATTCCATCTGCTTTAAAATAAAAGGGTGGACTTCAAATATCTACATGGATGAGTTATTGAATATAACAATGTCTTGAAGACTGTATGTCAAGTCACATTAGTTTGTTTTAAGATTAGTAATGATTGTTATTTCTCTTACTTCATTCATTCATTCGTTTTTGTTGTGCTCAACAGTACAAGCATTTGAACTAAATATTTGTAACATTTCCAATGTTTTCTATTTTGTATGAGTCTCAAGTTTTCACAAAAGTAGAGTATGTGTGTCATCCAATAGTTCATATTTTCTGCTCATAGGTTAACTGCCTTTTCTTATTTTGTATAGATGTTGTCTCAGGGTAAAGTGTCCAGTTACCAGCGGTAACTGTCTTCAAAGGTCTCCCTCTTCAAAGGTATCACCCTTTTCTAGTTCATATGAATATATTGTTCTCGTCTAGTTAATTGAGTTTGCCTAGGAATTCCCTGATTACAGTAGAGCTCAGTAACTTCATGGCTACTTGACTATCCGACATTAGGCTTTTTATATCCTTTGTCAATGTTTTAAACTGGACACACAATCTTATGGCGTAAATTTCCGCTTGACAGATACTTAGGGGCTTTCCCAAGCTTTCAGAGTGCTTGGTTCCTAGCCCCCAGCTCCTTCTATAGCTTTTGAACCGCTGTCCACCCATTCATTACCTACAATCCCCTGATGTGCCGGCGCCCATACTAGAGACACTACACTTGGTAACTTCGTATGCTAAGCTTAGTGGTTGCTCTTGTTGTGCTTGTTCAGTAAAATACGTATGAAAGTGATCTCCTGTCGACCTTCATTTGAATTGGTGTTCTTTGTCTAGCCAGAACCTTTGTGATTCCACTGAACGATTCCGGATCTATGAAGTGTCGTCACCGATACTGGATACTCTGTTGTCTCTTTCCTGCATCTTAAGGGATTCTTTACAGTTTTTTACCAGTCCAAAATTAGTGGTTGTGCTTTTGATATCTTCAAGCAGAGTCTAGCTGCCAGTTAGTTAGTATTTCAATCTTTTGTATGGTATGTCCTTTTGTGATGTTTCCATCAATATAGACTAGAGAAGCAATATCTTCTGCTTGAAATACAGACGTACAGACCAAGGCTAAAGAACACTCCCTTTGGAGGTCTGTTTTTACCAGCCCTAGCTCCTTAATTTGTTTAAGAGCCATCGGAGAAACAAATTATATCTCTAAGATTACCTGGATGCGTCCCTTGATGGGATCATATCCAAACACATTAATTTGAAATTTTGGTTTATCTAGTAGTGTCCGTTGTATAAGTACGTCCTTCTCTTACAGTGTTCGAGGTCCATATGCCTGATTTCAGCCTGAATATCGCCATCATTCTCTCCACTCTTGCAAACAATTCTAGAGAAAGGAGGGCTTCCATTGATGGCTTCCTCGTTTTGTCCATTGCTCAAGTAACCAAAGAGAGCTTGTCTTTTGATAGCAGTTGATATATTCACTGCAGAAGATACTTCTGTTCCTCTCCTCCAAACTACCATTCCATATCTGATCATTGGCCTTATCACAGTTTTATTCTCCAGGTGTTATTCATAACTCTTCTGCATTACTCAGAAAAGCCTAGTTGCCTTGTGTCCTCGAATTTAGTTTGCAGTTTTTCTTCAAACAAATATGTTAAGAATATCTAAGACAGTGGCGTAGCTAGGTAACCAAAGTCTATATTATAACCTTTTTGCAAATGGCGAAAGTAGGCTTCACTATAAAGACAGTTATTGATTTTGCTTCCAGGTATGCCAAGCCAACGTAATATTAAAAAAACGCCTAGAAGCGGGTCGTTTCTACGATTTCACCGTAGAAGCAAGAAGCCAAAGAGGCGAATCCTCACTATTAAACTGCTCATTCCGTGCCACAAACGCAACAACACCTTTGGAAAAAATTTTTCCCGGCGCCCTTAGCCTCTTCTCAATATCGGAAAGTGCTCGTCGGAACACCGAACTCGGAACCATTCGAGCTATGGGTAATCCCCAACTTCCCAGAGCAGTGCTTTTAGAGTTATGGGGTTCACCGGAATTTGGTCTTCATCAAAAACTAGTAACTGACAGAGATGCTGAAGGGACCGTTTTACTTTTAAGCTCTTTGGATTACGAAATGAAGACTGTACATCATCTTACGATGTTAGCTAATGTAAGTAAAACTGATTTTTTTTATATTTAATATACCTACTTAATAAAGTTTTTAGGACCCGTGGACCAACATGGCTGAAGATACTAGAAACATAGCTGGTTGGCCGATTTTAGTAGCTGTTTTGGACGAGCAAGATACCCCTCCTATATTCACGATAGCTCCACCAACTACTACACTCAGTCCAAACTTACGTACAGGGGATTTGATACTTCGAGTTCACGCTGAAGATGGTGATAGAGGAAATCCTAGAGATGTGCGGTATGGACTTGTTCCAGACAAAAATCCATACGTTACATATTTCAATATTGATGAGACAAGTGGTGAGTAGCTTCTTCTTTAGCATAATATACAATACAATTTGAGAATTTTAACACCTGAATTTTTGGCGGTGTATATTAGCAATTCAACCTCAGCTCCAAGCGTATATATAGCTGGTAGTCAGTATAAGTATTTGATTTATATTTATAGTACTGCTGGACAATACCTATAGGGTTGTATTTCGTCCAATGTTGTTTTGCTGTTAAGCCAAAAGTTTTGCCAGGATTCTTTGGTTGTCATTTGGGTAATAGATTATTATGGTATTGTGGTAATAGAAGAGGAGGTTTCTGTGGCATGATTGTCAACATTTTCATTGCCAGTAATTCCAATGTGTGATTGGACTAGATAAGACAGACATCACGACCTGAGAGAGTTTATTGTGTATAGACTATTGGGTGATCAGTAAATATGGTACCCTAATAGAAGAAAGAAAATTGGTGCAAAATACGAGAAGTTTGACAAAAGAGGTAATACGTTTCAAGGCATGGAGAATACTTCACAGCTTACCAGTGTGACCACATGATGAGCGCTACATACTGGAGAACCTATTAGTTTGTTGTTGGCTGTAACTGAGCAACCAGCACCAAAAGAAGTTGAATGAAAGAAGAAGAGGTCGAAAATAATGTGTAATCCCTTTTTCATGAAACTAAACTATTTATTCACAATTGCAGAAATCATGGCGGAATACACAATTCATTGTGCCAGGCTTTTAGAACCGGCAAAAGGTTCCCCAATACTAGAAAATTTCAGCCTTAAATAACAAAAATATCCAGTTTTTTATTGTTATTCCTTTGAAACCTCTATCAAGACTAATGACACAATATTCTCTCAAAAAATAAGCCATATAGCTAAATAATCATACTCAAAAATGTTACTGGCATCCTCAACTCTAAGGAATCCTTAAAATCAAATTTATATTGCACCATAATTTAAGGGGAATTTAATTCCTACTTCAGATTGTCTTCATTAACGCCCCTCCAAGTTTGTGAGGTTATGTTATGACCATCTAATATTTTTTATCTTAAATCCGTTATAATTAGATTATTTTATTAGTATTTCCTTAAATGAAAGTCGGTGCAAGTGACCGTAATAGTTTTATAGAAGTATGGTATAGAAGGGTTTGTAAATTGACGTTGACCTAATTGTTATTATAAAATAATTTATAAAATCACGAAATTTAGTGGTTTATTTGCGAAATGGAAACGTTTGGTGCTTGGTACACGTAGTCTAATGATAATGAACTGCCAAAATTACTTTAAATGCAACGTCCACTTGGAAATATCGAAGTGCATTGTATTTATAGATAATTTTAATGTTGGAATGAAACGGAATGAATGAGATTAAAAAATTCTCACCATCGTAATGAACAATGGAAAATTTGACAAGAGCATTAACGAAACTTCGCGTGCTTATTTTTTACTCTCACTTCGTTGTGTCTCTCATGTGTCTCTCTCCTATTAACCCCACCCATATTCTAAGGTGATTTAAAACATTTCTTCATAACTTACCTCCAATTTTTAATATTTACATTTAGTAGGTACCGAAGAGATATGTGCACTTGTTTTCTGGATTTTATGTTTTTTACGTCAAAAAAAAAATAGTATCTACATTATACACCAAAGTGGTGAAGACTATTTTTATTGACCAAGCACCTCGCGAAATAAGGTGCGAGGTTTATAAATGTCTTCAACACTATGGTGTATAAACAGGGTGTTCATTTTAGGACTTCCCACCCTAATTTTCTCGAAATATGTGTATTTGAAAAAAAATCCTGGGACACGTCAACATATATATCGAAGGGGACCACTTTTTATCATAGAGGTAACGCGCCCCCTTTCACCCCCCGTAAGGGGGAGCTGCCAACTTCAAAATCTTAAATGGAAAGAGGTATCGAGTTATACCTCATTTTAAAGGTCTTTTTAATCTCTACACGTCGTTTTTTTTTTTAATGATCGATTCGTTGTCGAGATATTTACGAAAATCTATTTGCTGATTCGTACCATTAAAATAAAAACTGCAACTGTTTATTCTCATTCCTTTTACTTCAAAACTAAATTACAATATTGTACACAGATTTTCAATTTAATAATTGCTCAAAATGTTGCCCATTGTTGGCCAAACAATGGTTTAACCGCTGTTCAAATTCGTGACGCACATTTTCAAACACTTCTGTTCGGATTGCTCGACATTCTGCAGTAATCCTTTGTCGAAGGTCTTCTATATTTTGTGGCGGAGGTGTGTAAACAACTGATTTTAAATGACCCCATAGAAAAAAATCACATGGTGGTAGATCTGGGGACCTAGCTGGCCACTCTATAGGTCCTCTTCGCCCTATCCATTTACCGGAAAATACATTGTTTAACCATTGACGGACCGGAAGCACATAATGGGGGGGAGCTCCATCTTGCTGAAAATATAACTCATTTTCGTCAAGAAAGTTGTTGCCATCTCTATCCAGTTGATTTTCAATTGCTTCGGTAATTAACGGATTGATCGTATTTTCTAGCATATTCAAGTACATCTCACCATTTAGATTTCCATTTATAAACAATGGACCAATTACTTGATTTCCTAGTATACCGGCCCATACATTAATTTTTTGGGGATGCTGGGTATGCCCTTCGACAAATACATGGTTATTTTCATTGCTCCAATATCTGCAATTATGTTTGTTGACAAAACCATTTAAATAAAAAGTACACTCATCAGTGAAGCAGATATTTTTTAAAAATTCGTTATTGTTATTAATAATTGTAGTCATTTGTTCACAAAACTCAATTCTTCTGTCAAAATCGTCTTCACTTAACTCTTGACATACTTTCATTTTATAGGGATGGAATTTATTAATTTTTGTAATTTTGTGAACAGAGCCTAAGGAAATTTCAGTTGCAGCAGAAATGGTACGTAACGAAGTATTAGGATTCATACCAAAATAACCTATCACTTCAATTTGAGTGGCTTCATTCAAAACTCTTGGCTGATCATGTTTTAAATTTGCAACAGATCCTGTTCGGTTAAATTTGACGATTAGATCTAGGACATACCTATGAGAGGTGTTCTTATCTGAGTGCCTTTCGTTAAAAATTGCAGCAGTTCGTTGAGCACATTAGTTTTTGGTGCCGTAGATTAACACTATTTCAACTTTTTCAGCTAAAGTGTAAACCATTTTTAATAAATTGCTTTTTCTCACAACTGGTAAACAATTCAATAGGTATCATGTCTTTTATTTTCTCTATCAAAAACATTTTTTTGCATTTTTTATACAAAAAAGTTGAAAGGAATAACAAAACAAACAATTGCTGTTTTTATTTTAATGGTACGAAGCAGCAAACAGATTTTCCTGAATATTTCGACAACGAATCGATCAATTGAAAAAAAACAAAAGCCGACGTGTAGAGATTAAAAAGACCTTTAAAATGAGGTATAACTCGATACCCCTTCCCATTTAAGATTTTGAAGTTGGCAACTCCCCCTGGCGGGGGGGGGGGTGAAAGGGGGTGCGTTGATTTATGATAAAAAGTTGTCCCCTTCGATATATTTGTTGACGTGTCCCAGGATTTTTTTTTATAATACACACATTTCGAGAAAATTAGGGTGGGAAGTCCTGAAATGAACACCCTGTATACAATTTTTTCCACTACTAACCAAATTTAACACAAAAATTAAAAACAATTCACAAGCTCACCACGAGAAGCGTTTACTCCGTCGTCTGACTGACAAGTACACTGTCAGTTTTCGATATATTATGAACGTACTCGTTATGTCATCTGTCATTTTTGATTGAGCGCGAATTTTAAACTAATGGCATTTTTATTCAAATAATGTTATCTTGATAGGTAATTTTAAGCAGCAAATACGTTAAAGACAGTCTCCTGGGTATACAAGATCATGTTTCACAAGTTTTTGTTGAACAACTATTCCTGAATTCTCAAAATATTTGAATTTGTCAATTATTGACCTCTGATAATAATAGAAAAAATTATTAACCACTAATAGAAAAATTCAACTTCTCCGTTAGCTAGAAGAAGCAATAATTGCCAACTTCACTGCTAGTAGTGGAAAATAGTTATTTGTTTAACTAGGCAGCAAAGTAGTAGATTGATTGACATAGCCGAGCGTAGCGAGGCTAGGAATTCAGCTAAGAAAGTCAAGCTACTCTGCTGCCGAGTTGAACATATAATTTTTTCTCCGATTGTTCATAATGATATAGGAGGATATTGTATTTGCAAATTATCTGAGGAAAGAAAAGGTGGCCTATTCGTTCAAAATTGTAGTAATTTTACCATCAATGTTAATAACAACTAAACATATGTTTTTAAATTCTTGTTGTTATGTAATAATTGCTAATAAATGTTTACGTCAAATGTTTTATTCCAATTGAGTATAATCACTTTGCTGCCTAGACAGGAAAAGTAATACTTTGCTGATTGATATGTGTCAGCAAAATTAATATTTGCTGCCAATCGGAGAAAAAATATTTTATCTGTCAACGAATTTTGAACGATCTAGTAACCTCGATACGATTCCACTCGTGATTTAAATAAACGTATAATAACCATCGAATCCCATTATTAAAACTGCTGTCTCGAGATCGAAATCACGACACCAATATAATTCATTTTGAAATCCATTGTGTAAAACACCGAAATAGGACGCGATTTGCATAAATTCCCAATGGTCGACGTACGAGGTGCTGGTTTTTCCGGAAGCTGCATATCGCATTTTGATCTAACACGAACTTTTTCGATCGATATTTTTATGTTGAACCGTGAAAATTATAGCTATTCTAGTATACTTTATTACGAATCAAGGTTTTCGGAGTGATATTATTGCATTTATAAGTAGACTTACGATCAATTTCCATCCACTTTCATAACTTTGACCTAATTTTTTTTACAACATCATCAGAATCTCTCCATAATCAGAATCTTTCCTACCTCCCGATATATTTTGGTTAGTTTAGTTTTTGTACAGCTTTTTTCACTTATTTTTATCTTAATCATTTCCTTGTGTATCGCTCCATTCAATTCCTAAACTAACAGCCGCATTTTTTTACTTCCTTATTCCAAGCTTTTCTTTATTTTCCTCTTGTTCACTCCTGGTACTCTTGCTTCATATATTTTCTTGGTATGTCACTATCTTTCATGCGATAGACATGCCCTAGCCATCTTATTATCCCTCTTCAATTTGGTCTTGTATATTGTTGACTGTATCTAAAATCTATTGTCTAAAAGTTCCATTTCTTATTTATTCTGTTCTGTTTTTTACTTAGAAATCCTGATTTATGCTTTTCAGCTGGAATTCACTCTTACATCATAAACAAGGTCTGAGAATTTGTTTATTTCCAACCATATATGTAATGATGTCATTACTAACGTCATTGAAGGCTAGAAAGTGTCATATTACACACCTCTACTTCCCGCCCTGACAACCCGCCCTCACTTCCCACCGTCTAAAATAGTGTGATCATTAATCTATTTTAGATGAATAATTTTTATATTTAAAAATATAACACATTGATAAATATTATAATATCTACCTGGAGGGGTACAATCCATCAATTCTCCATCGGAGGACATATTTCTTGATTTATTATTCGCGAACTTAATATCCATCCGACTTTATCTGACATTTATTCATATTGGTGACAGTAGTTGTCAAATGTGATTCTTTATCGGAAGAGTCTGAAATTATGAGACGAGCGAAGCGAGGCGAATAACTGGCGAGTCCGATAAAGACACTTTACTGACGTGGTGCATACATAATTTTATCGCCAACTGCTCAGAATTCAGAATATAAAAAACTGAGGTATTTTTCATTGCATATTATTATGACAAAGTAAACAGCACATATAGAACAAATCTACTTATTATTTGTTATATTTAAATTGAAGGTACCTACTCCCTGAAGCATTATAAAAGTTAATTCCTGTAGTCAAAGGAGTTCCAACAATAATTTGTTATAAATAAATCGCAAGAAAACTATTATCGAGCCGTAATAAGGAGAAGTGTGACACTGACAGATGATGATTTTCGAGTAATGTCAAAGTCAAATTACTTTACCAGACGCATATGTCACTTTACCAGACGCATATGTAAACTGTTTGTTTACTTCCGGAAATCAATCTGATAATTGACGGTTTTACTGACGGTTGGCGATAAAATATTATACAAACCTCGGTATGAAGTTTCATTCCTGTCTCGAGATAATAGCTAATCT
>CAJUYG010004577.1:0-16306 GCA_910591675.1 Galerucella calmariensis
GACTAGTTCTACTACACCAGGCAATGGCTCCATAAGTGATGATTGGTTTCATTTTGATATTTCTAATAATTCCATAGATATTTACTTGGTTCCACACATTTGCCCATCACTGTATATTTAAGTATACAGATTGGTTTGACCATTATGAAACCCAATTATGACAAGAAGAATGCTGGTCGGTTTAAAGTTTGCTTTAAAATTTATTATAAAACTTTCTCTTCGTTCGAATTTTGAGATTAGCGCCGTATCTCTTTATTAATAATTTGTAGATGCAGTATTGAAATCCATTTCTCCACATTTAGCACCGAATATCACTTTACTATGCAGGGAACTTATAGATTTGTTAAAAACCCAAGACAGATGTCAATTACTCATGAGCAAATTTATTCCCGCTTATCATCACCATTTCGGAAGGCAATGCAGAGTCGCTGACTACGGTTTTACCAAACTGTTGGATCTTTTTGAATCAATACCGCACATTATTCAAGTAAGTTTATACCTAGTATATTACGTAACGAGTGCGGAAAGTGACATTTTTCACACGAGTGGGGAGTATTGTCTCACGAGGCGCAAGGCGAGTGAGACACTCCTACGAGTGTGAAAAATTACTTTCGCACAAGTAATGTACACTATTTTTCCTACGACCATACTTTAATTGTAACAATTATTGTTTAATGTAATGGTTTTTTAAAAATAATGTTGACATTGGTGAGTGCGGAAATGAAATGAGTGAAATTCACTTTGCAACGAGTTATGTACCTACACTATTTTTTCTACGGCCATAAATATTTAAAAAGTACCTTAGGTTTTTCGCTACTATCAGTATCAACTTCCATTATAATGAAAAACCGAGACTAACACATTTTATTTCTAGTTTATCTCACAATTATAATTCGTTTACACTTTTATGTAATAAATATTTCACTTACACTTCACAATAGCTATTTGTGTATTAAGAGCGGAAAGTGATACTTTGCCGCTTGAGGCGGGCAATCTGCCGAAAGCGGCAACGCACTTTCTGCTCGAATTGCACACAAGATTTTTTCTACGATCACCTTATTTTTAAACAAATAATTTAAAAAAAACATGAGAAGTACACTTTATTAGAATGTGATGTTGAAAACATGTAACAATTACTTATTATTTTTATTTATTGAGAATGTTTGTGACTTCTTTGCTTTATAACCCACTGCTTCTAACTTCAAAAATGCAATCAGTTTAGTGTATTTACTGATGTTAATATCATTTTTTACTTGCAAAGTGCTTCGAAGCATCGAATATTGTGACCACAAGGTTGAAGATTTTAAAGTTTTGGATTTTTCGCCAAAATAAGTCAGCAATACATTCTCCGAATATTTTTTAATTTTCTCTGAGCGGCACCAATCCATGATAATATTGTATTGTTTTTCGTATTTACCTCTGGATTTAGTTGGTAGAAGATTAAGAGTAATATTTTTAGCAAAATCTGCTATATCTGGAGGTGTGCTTGAAAATTCACTGTCACTATCCATTTTTCAAATAGCTATTTATAAACAGACAACTTTTTTATAAACTAAAAATGAAATAATGACGTTTCATTAATTCCATAGTCTACTATTTTCACAAAATAGTAGGTACCTTCTGACTGTTATATTTCTACTACGTAAACTTGTCCGTAAAAATCAATTCTATGAAAATAGGAATCTGCAAAAACGATCAAGAAAATTGTCAATCTTAACAACGTTATATTTGTAATAAGTTGTAAATATTAATTTTTATCTTGAACTAAGAAATAAATCCTTCACTGTAGTATTGAATCAAAATAATATCAATGTATGAGGTTTAAATTATTTTTTAATTTAAATAAAATTAAACATATAAAATATACACCTCCATCTATTTGTTGGTAGCGTAACCTGCAGCGTTGTAAATCCAGTAACTTATATAAATTGTGGATGTCACAATGATGTGACAAATTATATAGGAATATTTATTAATTCCGTTCGAAATATTTTCAAATATTAATATTTCAACTAAAATATTTGGACTGCTCTACATTTTGTTTTAATATATCTATTATTTACTACCTTTCTTTAGTTTATTGTAAATGAAAACAGGCGAGCGGAAAAGTACGCTCTAGAGCGTAAATAATGTCAATTATGACAGATCGCGGAAAACATCAACTTTGCGGTTAGATTTGAGTGTGCAAAAGTCTACTTTGGGTAGTGATCCTTGGGAAAAAACTATTTCTATGCTTTGTGTTATAATTTGAGAATTTTGACATAAGCCTACTTTATTATTTTCCACTTTTATAATTATTATATATTTTTCACGATCACGCGATAAATTTACGAAATATTATAGTTTTATTTATTTGAAAACATCAATAACTGTACCAACCTACAACATATTAGTCGCGTCAATGAAACCTTTGCTTCGGAAGTCCTCAAGAACAACTCCGATTTTGATGAATTTTTTTTTAAATTTAGTTTTTTTATATTATTTGCAATCAGAAACCTCTTAGAGCGGGGACGGAACTATTTATATTGTTTAAACAATATCAACGATATTTATATAAAAAATTCAGTTTGGTCTCTATTTTTCTTTTTTAAAAATCTCCATCTTATTGTAACAAATAGTTGTTACAAAAAAGTTTTTAACAATAATTTAATATTTAAACACAAAAAAAAACATTCATGTGTTACCTGCATACGCTACAAATACTTCTTTTTGCTCACACATATGTGGACGAGGATCTCTTGAGTATATTTTTCTTAATATTATTTTCGATGTTCCTTTTTTTTCACTAATATATATGTCAAGTCATGTCAAGATGATTTTCTTTACCAATTTTCTAAATAGAATTATTTAGCTAAAGAACCAGCGCATTCGTACATATATACATATGTATAATATTCAACGTTGTATTTGATGGATATAGAATTCTGACGATGATATTTATATCGAAACAATTGTCAATAATTTACTTGCAATTTACACATTTTTACAAATATATTGTGGAGTCATTTAGAAACAGTTAGTTTCATTTAAAACCATATTTTAACTCATAGTTGATTGAAAAATAGCCACAACACAGATTTACATAGACATATACTTTTTTCGGGTTTTGGAAGTAAGTTAGTAAATGTAATAGCTGCAGGGGGTCCACCAGATCCAGCAAAATGTTTAAAGTGGTCTATGAGAAAAAAAAGTATGGGAACCTCTGCACTAGGGTGGACTAGTGGACATACCTCTATGCAGGATGTGTGAACAGGAAGATGAAACTGTCAGGCATGTCTTATGCGAGTATCTGGAGTTATCGTCAATAAGAGAGTGTTTGTTCGGTGAGTCCTGGCCTACACCTCCTAGTGACCCTTTCACCTTCCTGGGAAGGATAGGATGGACGATGACCTAAGAGGACAACTCCTCGGGAGGATGTACAGTGGGTCACATGTGGCCTAAGTGCTGTGAGCCTACACTCACCCTCCCTACCTTACAGATACAAACAACTTCCACCATTTACATAAACACTTTGCTATTTGACGTTTACCTTGCTGCTGCTTCTCATAGAATAGTTACTACAAAGTGCTCTTATCTGTACTTTTGTTTTGTTTTAGATTTTGGGCGACGGCACTAGACGCACGATAACTTTGACGCATTCCGCTCAAGTGCGTCGTTTTACTTCGGATCTGCTGCGTGTTCTTAAAGTTCAACAAGCCAAACAGATCACGTTGACGGATTTTCCATCGGCCTACGAAAAAGTAATAAACAAACCGTTTAATGCTGTCGAGTACGGATTGTGTACATTCGAAGATCTATTACACGAAGTATCTGAGAATACGGTAGTCGTTAGTCAAAACGATAATGGAGACTATGTCATAGCTGTACCGAAAAGAGAACAAACTGCCGAAGAAATTATGAGGACCAAACAATTCGCATCTGAGGTATAGGTCTTTTCATAATATAACAAACTGACTTGACTCGACTTGGGCTTGAGATACAATTAAATTTTAAAACTTTTAGGATTTACCGTGCAAAGCCGCACTATAGCTGTCCAAGTACCTAACTGTTTTTTTTTACATTTTTGAAAAACCGTACACGCCATACCCACCGCTAAAATGGTTTTTACCATACGAGCTTTTCTTTTCGAAATTACTTTATCTTTCGATTTTGATAGTTCTCGACGGCGCTCGCCATTTAGCGACCTCGCCTCCCTAACTAACAACTTTGAGTGGTGGGTAGATCCATATAAACCTCGTATTATTTTGTAGGTGATCGATTTGCTCCGGCATTCCACTTATTACACGATGTGTTTCAACAAATTCGTACCTGCTTACCATCATCATTTCGGACATCAATGTAAAGTGTCTAATTATGGCTTTACCAAATTGATAGAACTGTTCGAAGCTATTCCGGAAATAGTAAAGGTAAATATATAAAACCAGTTGTAATAAGTATAAAATGTACAACTAAATAATTAGCATTTACTTTGTATTCTTAAACTAACATTTATCAAGAGAACACATATGCCGCTAGGTCTAATCTCACTCCTATGACATTTGACAGTTTACTTGTCAACTATACAGGGTGGGGCACTATGAACGAACTATTCTCTGGCGTCTTAACGGCAAATAAAATTAGAAAAAATAACACGTAGAATTAAGTAGATTACTTAGGACTATAATTTAAAAATATTTTGGAATATATAGGGTGCTCCAAAAAAGCGTGCCGTATCAAAGTTGGGTTCCTTTAAATGGAACACCCAGTATTTTATCACATTTTTAAATTGTACTATTGAAAACAATGTAAGTTCATTAACATTTCCCTATACCTATCTAGTTCAGTTTCCAGGATAAATCGATTTTACATAATTTGTAGACCATCCGAAAAAATACAATAACTTCAAAATAAAAACGAATAACCACATTTGCTTTACACCATCTCACTAGAAGCTTTTAACATTCCGTTTCCAATATTTACTGGTATGCTATCATATACAGGGTGTTTTAAATATGACACTATAACACTAACCATTTAATACACGAATTTCTGGCTTAATTTAAATGGAACACCCAGTATCTGTTGAGTCTGTTAAACGTGGGAATTTATTACCTTTCAGTTGGTATTAGGGTTTCCTAATATCTAACTCTGATAGTTCTCGAGACATTTTAAATTTGTTTTTTAATATTCAATTATTTGTTTGACATCTAGTTACCTATGACAGGATACTCCGATGGAAAGTTTTTAAAAATTTAAAATTTGTTATTTTGACAGTAAGTGCTTTGTTGTATGATTTATTATTGATAAATTAAAGGTCTCTGTTTGCGCCAATACTAAAATTTTGATTCCTTAGTAATAGGCAACATACCTTGCTTGTAAAGACCGGTCCGATATAGATAATTAATATTATTAGAAAAAGTAGTTCATATAGTGAGTTGGAATAAACACATCTGAATAAGCAATCATCGTCGAAAAATATCGTTTATAATTACATATAGTAGCATTTTTCAATCTGAAATCATCGTGAATTTAAGTGAAACATTGTGTAAACTACGAGTTAGTCAATTTCCTCGATTTACCCTATTTACCCGTACCTTAATTCCTAGTTTTATTTGGCAAAACGTGGACAGGACATCCGGAGTTGGGGTTCACCTAAATATTTGGTAAGTGGTCCATTTAGCATATAAATTAGAATCTACAGTCCGCTATTAGGATATAGAATCATATCATACAGTCTCTTTAATCAGAATTTTATTAAGGGTACTCAATCATGAACTTTGCAATAAGATTAGTAAAAAAACTTGAAGGTAACTGGAAGAAAATTTCGTAAATTTTTACGTAACAAACTACCCGAACTTTTAGATGACGTTCCACTAGCTACAGGACAAAACATGTGGCTGCAGTTAGATGGTGCGTCTGTTGATTACAGTATAATTGTCCGGCGTTACCTGAACAATATTTTTCACAAAAATGGATTGAGCGAGGGGGTCCTTATCTTTGGCAGCCAAGGTTCCCCTGCTTGACGCCATTAAACTATTTTCTTTGGGGTTACATAAAAAGTATTGTCTACAATACAGAGCCAACCACTCCTGAGAACATGAAGGATAGGATAAGGAGAGCGTTACAAACAGTAACACCAGAAATGTTGAAGAAAGTGAAAAATATTTTTTTTTTAAAGGTTCAAATTTGTTTCCAACAAGATGGGCGTCACTTTGAACACCTTCTTTGAATTTTTTGTACCTAGTTATTTTTTTATAATTTTAAAGCTTATTGTATCTGTATGCCCATAAATAGTGTACTTACCCTTAATAAAATTCTGATTTAAGAGACCTTTAATTTATCGATAATAAATCATACAACAAAGCACTTACTGTCAAGATAACAAATTTTAAATTTTTAAAATCTTGCCATCGGAGTATCATGTCATGGGTAACTAGATATCAGCAAATAATTGAGTATTAAAAAAGAAATTTAAAATTTCTCGAGAACTATCAGAGATAGATATAGGCAACCCTAATACCAACTGAAAGGTAATAAATTCCCACGTTTAACACACCCAACAGATACTAGGTGTTCCATTTAAATTAAGCCAGAAATTCGTGTATTAAATGGTTAGTGTTATACTGTCATATTAAAAACACCCTGTATATGATAGCATACCAGTAAATATTGGAAACAGAATGTTAAAATCTTCTAGTGAGATGGTGTAAAGCAAATGTGGTTATTCGTTTTTATTTTGAAGTTATTGTATTTTTTCGGAGGGTCTACAAATTATGTAAAATCGATTTATCCTGGAAGCTGAACTAGATAGGTATAGGGAAATGTTAATGAACTTACATTATTTTCAATAGTACAATTTAAAAATGTGATAAAATACAGGGTGTTCCATTTAAAGGAACTTAACTTTGAAACGGCACGCTTTTTTGGAGCACCCTGTATATTCCAAAATATTTTTAAATTATAGTCCTAAGTAATCTACTCAATTCTTATTTTTTCTAATTTTATTTGCCGTTAAGACGCCAGAGAATAGTTCGTTCATAGTGCCCCACCCTGTATATTATTGTATGCTTTTTTGGTTGATTATCCGCTAATGCCTAAAAGATCTATAGAGTCCAGTTTTTTTATCCAGTCCTAATAAATGTCTCGAGAGACTAGTGGTCCCAGTTCTATTAGTTGAAATAATTTTAGGATATCTGTAAGCTTCACTTTAAGCAGGTCTTATAAGCAGTGCAGTGCCTTGCACTTTGCAAGGATCTTCTTTTATTACACAGAATCTACATTATTCCTCCGCACTATATAATTTGAGTCTCTCTTAGTACAGCCTTTTAATCTTTTAATCTTTCCTGGTTATAGTTCTCCAGGATTGTCTTTGACTATCTCAGCCATAATAAACAATTTTCAAATTTGATTTACGCCTAGTCAAAATAATATCTCCACCTGACAACAGCTCTAGCGAGTGACGTTTTGCATACATATTGGTGGATTCGTTACACTCGTCACTCCAACATTCGTATTCACCAAAACAAGACATGGGGATGTTGCTTTGACGCGGCGTAAATGAAATTTGAACAGAGTATAGATTTTTCCAATGGTCCAATCGCCTCGTTTTTGTATTTCTTCCAATATATTATAAAGAAGAGTGTTTAAGTTTTTTTTTCTTTTTCTAAGGAGCCATCCCTTCGCCGGTACCACCTCAGCCTCCTGGGCTTATTGTGGATACTCCTAGTGTTCTGACTACAACCTATTCAGCCATTTCGTTCCCTGTATTAGCTCATACAGATTCTTTGCTGGTTGGTTGTAGAAGTCTTCTGGAGTCATTTGGGTTCTGCCATACAGTTTCTGCCTTCTGTGGTCCAGCGACTCACAGTTCCATAGTGTATGCAGAGCTGTTTCGGTATCCTTTTTGCATCTTCTGCATGTAAGGTCTCCGTTATACAGCCCTATTTTGTTTAGGTGCTCCTTTGTGGGAAAGTGTCCCGTAAGTAGCCCCGTTATGGTGCGTAGTTTGTTCCTGCTCATTGAGAGCAGTTCTTTCGCTACTTTTTCTGATGGTTCTTTTATGAATTTCTTCCCTTGTATTTGCCTGGTCGTATTCTTCCAGTGTTTGTTGTGTTGTTCTTTCAACCACCCTTTTAACCATGACCTCGTTAAGCAACTGGGAATGCCCACAGCAGGTTCCTGTCCGTTCATCAGAGTTGAGGATCCTACTCTTGCGAGTTCGTCAGCTTTTTCATTGCTTGCGATTCGTTTGTGACCTGGGACCCACTCCTGTTCCGAGTCGCCAGTCTTCGCCGCATTCCCATACTAGCCGAGCTGTCACCCTATAGCTCTGAAGTGCTTTAAGGGCGGCTTGCCTGTCACTGTAGATCCTGATCTGCCTGTTGTTGTTGGCTCTCATATTATTAGCCCTTGCACATGCAAGTATTGCATTGACCTCTGCTTGAAATACAGAAGCGTATTTGCCAAGCGAGACGATCCCTTCATATTTGCTCGTTTTGCTGTATATGCCCGCTCCGGTGCCGAGTTCATTTTTTGATCCGTCTGTATACCATATCAGTTCATTCGCTCTACTAAGTGGTGGTGCGTTCTCTTCCTCAAGCTTCTTTCGATCTTTGATGACAAACTCAAAGTTCTTGCGAAAGATATATTTGGTGGTCATGTGGTCTGTTGGCATTTTGAAAATGTCATCATCCACATGCCTTATCTCTGTGTGTCCTCTCCCATGTGCCACGTCATGGTCTGATGCTTTTTCCAGTCGGGTTAGTGCTGCCCTTGCTTCGCACATTATGACACAATGTAGCGGAGGAAGGTCTAGCATTGTCTCCAGCGCCGCTGTAGGAGTAGTCCTCATTGCCCCTGTAATGACAATGCATGCAAGTCTTTGGACCTTGCTTAGTTTTAGCATAGCAGAGGATTGTCTGATCTTTGGCCACCATACCAGAGATGCATATGTGATCCTACAACCATTTTGTACAGCCAGTGTACCATGCTGGGTCTAAGTCCCCATTTAGTGCCGTAAGTGCGTCTGGCAACCATGAAGGTCACCTCTGCTTTCTTGATCACGTGCTTGAGGTGTCGGTTCCAAGTTAAGCCTGGGTCTAGGATAACCCCAAGATATTTTACTTCATCCGACAATCGCATTGGTTCACCTTGAAGCGTCCGAGGGCCAAGTCCTTCCCTTTTCCTTCTGGTGAACGCAATTATCTGTGTTTTCGAAGGACTAAGTTAGTTTAAGTTAGTTAATCTGCTATTTCATTTCTCTCACTATGTATGCTAGAACATACAGAAAAACGTAACTATATTGTTCTTATCTAGTTCATTAAGATTTTGAAGGCTTTCTCATAACATTAGAGAACTGATTAGACAAGAACTCAGTGCTTCAATTGTCACTGGAGTATCTATCAAGATGATACTTCTTTTGGACACATCATTTTATGGTGTTAATTTCAGCTAAGAGTTTTTCCCAAGTTACCTAACTCTCTCTAACACTCCTATCCCAGTCCCTTATTTATTTTATAAAGTAACGGTCTGTCACTTCATTTTTAGATTGATGAATTACTGGATGGAGAACGAACTGTAAGTTTGACGTTACCACAAGCTTTAAAAGTTTTAGGTGCTCAAATTATACAAATAATAAAATCAACTCAACAATCTTCGTTACTTTTATCCGATCTACCTAAAGCTTATTTAGCCGAATTCGGATATCCTCTGGAACCACAATTGTACGAGTGCTGTTCGGTTTCGGAAGTCTTAACAAAACTCACCGATTATATTCAGGTAAGGCAACATTTTAAAACAAGGTCGTTTAACTATACATCAAATATTCACTATAGAGTGATAAAACAAGCAATTGTAAAAACTATTCGCTTCAAAAAGTAAGTCAATTTGAATATCAGTGACAGATAAAAGCGATGAAGATGTGTAAATCAATTTAAATCAGCCAGCAGCCCGTCAAGAATTGGTTCTAAAGGATGCAAAAATGCATTTATCTTTGTGGAAAATACTTTGAAAAGCAATAGTGAAGTTATCTATAACTCGATTTGAAATTGGTTGATAGTAATAAATCATTAAAATCCGTCAAACACGTATACAAAGTAGTCCACCTAAATTGCCAAGTTTTAAATAGTATATACATTGAAAGTATAGACCCTTTTGCATTTATTAAACTTTCCATTCCTATAGATCTGATAAGGGCGTCGAATACAAAGCTTAACCCGAGGCTCGAACAATAAGCGGTAGGATTCTACCTGTGATGTTTTGCACTCATGCACGTGCTTTCGGGTGGGTTTAAGTTTATATTAAACACAATAATTATATAATTTAGTGAACATTCGGATGTGTGGCATAATTTGTTACCCTTGTATTTGAATAAATATAATACTAATAACAATAAAGCAACCAATAAACAAGTAAATTTGGAAAAATGTTTCTATTTGAAATTCTATAAAATTTATAGTAAGTCATTACATTTCTTCGCTTTAAATTAATCATCATCAGAAAATGAAATATCTGAGGGACTGTCTTCTTCCCCTAAATTGATAATAAGTGGTTCGACCGTTTTCTCCAGTAAACTATCCAATTGCCACATTTTTTCCTCCTCCTTTATTACATGCTCTATACATCTTTGCCACTTCCCCGCGTTGACTTCTTGAAGCGCTTCTTCAAAGAGTTTTTGAACATCACTCATTTTATAAGTGGTATTTTTTCTAGCCACATAACCTTTCACATGAGCCCATACCAGTTCGATCGGATTTAATTCGCAATGGTAGGGGGGGAGCCGAAGCACTATTGTATTTTGTTTTTTGGCCATTTCGTCAACAACATATTTTTGAAACCGATGTTTATGGGTGTTTACAATTGATAGCAACTCCTTTTTAACCATATTGTCCTCAAATTGTATTTGTTTCTCCACAAGCCACTCGATAATTTTTGCTTTTCGCCAAGCAGTTGTAGGCATCTTCTCCAATCTTCTGGAGTGATACGGAGCGTTATCTAACACAATGACGGAGCCAGGTGGAATCAGCTCTATCATTTGTTCGAAATACTCCTCAAAAACATCAGCATTCATATCCTCGTGGTAATCGCCTGTACGAACTGATTGGAATGATAATAGTCCACCTTCTAAAAAGCCATTGGAGCTACCGATGTGAGTTATAATTAATCGTTTTCCTTTTCCAGAGGGCGGATTTATTCCTGTTGATAGACCGTCTAAAAATGCTTGCCGGTGAGAAGTCACATTTTTGTCTGTCCATATTTTTCCAACTGTGTAGCCTTCGTTCAGCCATGTTTCGTCCAAATAGAAAATTGTTTTGTTTTCATTGCGAAATTGTCTTATTTTTCTCAAATAATTACGTCTCCAACACACTATTTCATCTTTTTCGAGCAAATGAGACTTCCGACTATGTTTTTCCCATCTAAAATTCATTTCTCTTAGAACTTTCCATAGTTTATCTCTCTTGATTGCAGGAAAGTCTTCTTTTACTGCCCCTAAAACTCTATCCAAAGTAGGGATCTCCTTATTGAAATAGAATGAATGCACCTTTCGTCTTATGATGGCCTTTTCGTCCTCATCGATCGGTATTGTTCGCCTTCCTGGAGATGGTTTTGGTGGCGTCATGGTTCCTGTCTTTTCTTCCCGCATCAGCCTGTAGATGGTTGCTTTTCCAATACCTGTCATCTTCGAACAAAGTTCCACTGTAGAATCGATACTTATTGCACTTTTTTGATATCTAAGTGCATTAAATACATTAAGCACAATAATCTTTTAACTAATGCTTAGCGCTGATTTCGCAGCTCGCTTAACTGGAATAAATCCTGAAAGACTCTCCATTTTCAAAAATTACCCAAATGTGTGTCCTAGAATACTCGCATTGGGTTTGTTCGCTCTTAAAATGACTCACAGTTTTATACCAATAAGTAGACCTACCTACCTACCTACCTTTTTCGTAACAACCTGAAGTAACATTGTGTATTAGTTGTTCCCGGAATTTTCGGCATAATTATTTTTACCTGTTATGACAATAATGATTACTAAATTATTCGGATAAGTAAATAGGGTTCAAACCGGCACGTCAGGTAGGTGCGCTTATGGAATCGGCTGCTAAAAATGATTTATTACTATCAACCAATTTCAAATCGAGTATACTGTTTTTTAAGCTCTAAGAATGCAAAAAACTAACTCCTTTATATTGTTTTTTTTTATTGACTATTTTTGTTGCTTTTGTTTATTTGGGCTTCAATCACTTGTGCGTGACGCCTCAGTCGTCACGACTTTTAAGCAAAACGAGCACGATTTTTTAGGATCCTCAAAACCACTTGTCATTTGCCAATGCCAATGAATTTCCTGTGTTGTTAGAAGAACAATTTTCAATTATAATGTTTTTGATAATATAATTTTGCATATTTAGATATAGTTGAAATAATACCCTTCTTGGTGTGCGTCATCGATTGTGACGTATATCCGGGTTTTCGGCATGTCGTTTATTTTATTTGCTATACAGGGTGATCATTCGAATTCCGACACATTTTATGAGCTCATACCTTGGAAACTGATTAAGATATCGAGCGGCGGTTTTGACTGAACGGCTTCAGGAATTAAGAAATTTTTTTTCACGCTGTTGCCAATTTTGTATTTTTGCCCTAGACTACAGGAATAAACTTTGGTTTTTTGGAGAACAATAACTTGGACATATTAAATGAAGCACCCTGTATGTTTTTGTACCGTCGGATAGGCTGAAGCTTCTACTTTTCAAAAATATATGGTTTTATAGCAATTGAAGGTGTTCTTAAGGAGCAGATTATGTTTAAAAGATAGACTGCAATTCGTTGACCACAGTAATTCCGTATATTTTTGTCAGCGCATAACTTCTGAACTAGTCATGATATCGAGAAGCTAAAAAAAGAAAAAAACTTTTTGGACATCATTATATGGATTAAGTTATTGTTGTTGAAAACAGGTTAAACAGAACAATTTATTAAAAACAAAATACAAAAAATAAGTAAAAAATTATATGTAGATATTTGCTCAATTAACCTACATAAATACTTTAAAACAAAAATTGTAGAATATGCCCACCATTCATGTCAATACATTTATGCAAGCGTAGTTGAAGATTTAAAAAAAATCTCTCAACATTTGTGGTTGAATATTTTCTATTACGTTTCTTATGTTTAGCTTCTCGATGTCATGACTAGTTCAGAAGTTATGCGCTGACAAAAATGTACGGAATTACTGTAGTCAACGAATTGAAGTCTATCTTTTAAATATAATCTGCTCCTTAAGAATACCTTGAATTGCTATGAAACCATATATTTTTGAAAAGTAGAAGCTTCAGCTTATCCGACGGTACAAAAACATACAGGGTGTTCCATTTAAAATGTCTAAGTTATTGATCTCCAAAAAACCCAAGTTTTTTCCTGGAGTCTGGGGAAAAAATACAAAATTGGCAACAGCGTGAAAAAAAATTTCCTAATTCCTGAAGCCGTTCAGTCAAAACCGCCTCTCTATATCTTAATCGGTTTCCAAGTTATGGGCTCATAAAATGTGTCGGAATTCAAATGATCACCCTGTATTGACAAGTAGCTAACCTTAGATTTGATAAATAAAATCATCAGGGCAGTATTCAGCCAAATTCGAAAAGGCTATGAAATTAATAATGACCGACTTCTTTTTCTAACTGAAAATACTTGAGAACTTCCAAAATACTGATGTTTTTCCGTGTATCTATGCATATTTTTGTATTATTTAGATAAATATAACAATAAGATTAATATTCACTTTTCATAAATAATAATTGACCGTAAACAACAAAGTACAGACCTGTCGAGAACTGTCAGTGACAAAGAAAAAGACATGACACATTGCCGCTACGAAAGTAACGCTTCATAGTATTTTGAATACTCGATTGATAGGTTGAGCTTATGCGTAATCTAAACATCAACCAATCAAATTTTTGTAAATCAACTATATTTTTAGTAAGATTTAAATCGTAATCGGCACAATCTTAACATTTAAATAGACGTCAAACCGGTCAAACATCAAATTTTTAATTTCCGAGGCTTGAAGCCCATACTTTTCGGTATGTGCTCAAGGGGCAAGGGGAAGGTAAGACTAAGCGTCACGCCCGGTAATAAACGAACGAAATTCAGTCACTTCGAGCTGCTACCAGCAGCCAAAAGTGAATAATCGAAAACACCTTTAATTGTACTGTTTGTTACAATAGTCAGCATAGGAGAATAGGTATAGTATAGTTTGTTCAACCATCCTTTGCCGTTACATCATAATCAGTGACGTATTCTGCCGTTTTACGTATGTCTTATATTACTTGAATGTTATTTTACACTCAAAATTATAATCAATGACATATTATGTCAAGCATTGTTTTCAAAATATGACAACTGAACTGTCAAAAGTAATAGATAAAATTTATGTCGACCTTAGATAAGAAATACATTAATGACGTCATAATTCCGTCTCATCCATTAATATACATGTATAACGTAACGGCAAAAGATGGCTGAACAAACTCTATATAGAGATATATTGTAAATTCTACGTTGACCAAGCAAGTACTAACCATTCACGATCCCAATCAATTTAAATGATGGTTACTTAGTAATTTCATATTAGTGTGTGTAAGAGCAGTAGGTGAGATTTTTGATGGAATCCCTTAAAAATATCATGGTTAATGATAATCCATTGCCTGCGCCGGTTTTTAGGCTGTACTAATTGTACAATAACAACCGAAAATGGGCCCATTCTTCGACATGTTTTCGAATTTTACTCGAAAAGTATTGAATTTATCGTGAATATGTATACAAACAAAGTTATAGAGCGTAAAATTTGCTATAAAACTCCGTAGTTCAAAATTTAAATACTCCCATTCCTGCAGCCACAGCGGATGAATAAGTAAAAAAAATTAAAACAGCTGTATTCCAGACGCAAAATATTAACGCAATTTATGAAGCAATTTGTCGCATTATACGTTATTTATTTACGAACTGAATGCAACTAACGCGGTTTCGATATCTTATTTACTTGCTGAGTAATCTAATTGTTAATAAACATTAGGTATAAGAAATAGACATTGTTAGAATAAAGACATAATGCCACAATAATGTTTTTACACATACTAGAAGGTTACTGCTATCATAAGCAATGATTTAATCAACAATTTTTTAGGTTTAACTGACATTTAGTTTAAAAAAGTGGTTCAAATTTTGCCATAGTAACAATTAAGATATCTGTGCGGTTTTTTATTTTAATTGAAATCTGAAAAAACCCACTTAAAGGAGTTGGAAAAACACAACTTTTGGCGTTTTGAACGTTCAATTCGGACCATTTAATCCCGAGTTATTGAATCCCAAACTTGATCAACGAGGCTAGGCAAACGAACAACAATCTAACGAAAAAAAAATACTGTCATGCAGGTCCTTCTGCATACTTCCCAGATATTTTTCAACACACCTACCTTTCATAACTTATCAACAATTAAATCAAATAGAAGAGAGAATGTGCGTGGAAGAGGTCTCGGCGCTGTGATTTCGAGAGGAGGGCATGTCTGAGTATAGCGGCAAGAGCACATAGAGGTTGAATCGTACCTGCAAGTCGGTATTTTCTTTTTCGTTAGCTTGTTGATTGTTTGCCGGGAATCGTTGATCAAGTTTGAGATTCAATAACTCGGAATTAAATGGTCCGAATTGAACGTTGAAAACGCCAAAAGTTGTGTTTTTCCAAGTTCTTCAAGTGGGTTTTTTCAGATTTCAATTAAAATAGAAAACCGCACAGATATCTTAATTGTTACTAAAGTAAAATTTGAACCACTTTTTTAAACTAACGTCTGAGTCAGTTAAACCTGAAAAATCGTGGATCAAATAATTGCATATGATAGCTGTAACCTTCTAGTATGTGTAAAAACATTATTGTAAGTTTAAACAATTTTTTGTGGCATTATGTCTTTATTCTAACAATGTCTATTTCTTATACCTAATGTTTATTAACAATTAGATTACTCAGCAAGTAAATAAAATATCGAAACCGCGTTAGTTGCATTCAGTTCGTAAATAAATAACGTATAATGCGACAAATTGCTTCATAAATTGCGTTAATATTTTGCGTCTGGAAAACAGCTGTTTTAATTTTTTTTACTTATTCATCCGCTGTGGCTGCAGGAATGGAAATATTTAAATTTTGAACTACGGAGTTTAATAGCAAATTTCAAGCTCTATAACTTTGTTTGTATACATATTCACGATAAATTCAATACTTTTCGAGTAAAATTCGAAAACATGTCGAAAAATAGGCCCATTTTTGGTTGTTTTGGCTATA
>CAJUYG010004578.1:0-16306 GCA_910591675.1 Galerucella calmariensis
TCTAATAATAATTTGAAGTAACCCGTAATTGATGAATTATATTTAGAATATTTCAATCAAATCTAGAATCTGAACTGTAAAAAAGGAAAAGTTAAACAGACAAGCCGATAGCAGAAAGCGTCTACATCAAACATTTATCAAATTTCCTCTTTTGATTTATATCCTGTTCACATATATGATATTTTCCTCGCCTGAGTCAGTTTTTCCCTTATCGTTTACTCTTTTTCTACACAATTCGTAAATTCATAAATCAAATTTATATCATTTTTTTCTGTAATGAGTTAAAGGTGAAATCTTGAAATGCTGAGAGATGGATGTTTTTTCTATTTTCATGCTGCTCCAGAGTGATAAAGAATCATATTTTTAACTAATGACTAATAAAGAACAAATCCCCTGTCATTTTTATAGATTATTTGTACCAGCGGAAATATGTCAGCTTGAAAAAAACCAATAAACTAAAATGACTCGAGGAGAAATTGTAAATTGTTTTTAGAATTTTAGCCTCACAGGATTTGAAAATATAAAAAGCAATATCTCACTTCACCTTTGACCAACTAGATCCGTTAAAAAGGTCAATAAAAGAATTATTAAGTATTTCTCCAAATCCCAATGAATTTAGTTTGAGGGCTGATCCAGCCCATTGTTTGTCCATTGAGGTCCCAACGGAACTGACATTTGCAAAATCTCTATTTTTCCCCATGGATTGGAGAAGAAGAATTTTTCAGTGGCAATCTCGTATTTTGAATGACATTAATGTAGTATTTTAGCAAATATATAAATCCAAAATTCAAAAATGTAAAGTTTTTTTAATCTACTAAATATCAAAAAATGCATTCTATCGGAAAAGTCAAAAACCATTTTCGACTAACTTCACTTTGAAAGACTCGTATCAAAACTGCTTTCCAAATCCGAGAAAGCTCAAAAAGGCATAGTGTGGACCAAAGTCGACATTTTCACCTGTTGGAATATTTACAAAATCTGACGACCAACGTTAAATATTTAAAGTAATTTCTTTCAAAGAGAAGAGTCTGTTTTGCCTTGCCTATCAAATTATAAGGAATAAATTAAATGCAAAGCCTCCTACCATGCAAGCAAGCGTGCAAAATCGTATTTGCTTCACCGCAAATCCTGAGGATTATTTTATGTCCCTAGATGCATTATTTAGTAGCCAATTCCCTGAACCCAGGATATTCCATTAAAATTGTTTGTATAGTAAAAAGTTGTGATAAACAAATAGGTATTAGGGTGGAGCGAAATAAATGCAAAATTTTTATTTTTGGAAATTGACTTGACACTAGTGATAGAAACTTGCATTTTCTTACCTAAAATTCTATAATGTTTAATTTTTCAAAATTAAAAAATATTACTAGGGTACGCCCCACCCTCAAATTTCGACTTTTTGAATTTTCATAAATCGAACGAGCACTAGTGCGAGAATGTTGTATAATGTGATCTAAATCACTGCTATATGTCATTTTTCGAGATAAAAAAATATTACGTGAGTCCGCTCCACTATTAAATTTTAAGTTTTTGAATTTTCATAAATACAACTAGAACTAGTTTGAAAATGTTGCAATAAAAGAAAATTTGAAGTGAATAAGTTCATTTGTTGAGAACATTACTTATTTTTACATTGCATTATAATCTTTCTTTGTTTCAAATTTGTGCCTTAAATTCAGAGAATGAAGTTTGGAGCGAATGAAGCCATCTCTTCTGATGTGGCCGCACACTGATGAGGAAGCGTCCGTAACAAGCTTAATATGTCTTTCGACCGGCTGTGTGTGACAAGGAAATTTTGGAACATCTGATAATTCTCCATTTTGTATAAAACATGAGCTCTTCATCAGAATATTTAACCAGTGCTGGTGGATCGGTTATGTCACAATTTTGCCAGTCCACACTATTGAAATGTAGTCTTCTGCTTCAAAATTCAGCGACGGTAATTTGAAGACCCTTACAGCTGCCATGTCGATCTTTTTAGCGCTTCTCACTTTTAAAATGCGCTGTAATGCAAGCTCTCTAATATGCTGTCGTGAATCAGCAACCATACAAAGAATTACATTTTCTGGATGAACGAAATAAGCATTGAATCGCCGCATCGACATTTTTTCTGTCATTCTCATTCAAATATCGGGCACCATCTGTACATAAATCAGCACATAATCAGCCAGTTTTCTCAAATTTTCGTTCGGCTGATTGGTGGCAATATATAGTCGTAATATTCTGTTGGAAAAAGTAACCCAACGTGCGTGAGCCAACTTTCCTGGATTTCTTTTTCCAGATCATCAGATACTTTTCCACTTATGACAGCTTGACTGATCTCCAATAGGTATTTTTGATCAGAACTTAGGTCTTTTACGTCCACCAATGGTAGTTCAGAGTCAATTTTATCGAATGTCACTATCGGTAATGTCTCACAAGTCACAAGTATGGTTCCAATTGGACCAGAAAAAATTTTGTTCTAGGTCATTTTTAAACTGACCATAACAACACTCACTGCTACTATTCGACTAAAAACATTCTCTAATTTGCCTGGTTCGAATTATTTATTTACTATTCAGTTATCCCGAAATGTATGACTATTTGACGTCGCGGCGGACCCTCAAAGCTACGATTGTTCAACTTGATTTTTTTTATGACTTAGATTCTGTAGGAGGTCTTAAATTTTGCTAATGCGAGGTAAAATAAACCTTCAAATAGTCAATGTGATTTTTTAATAGAGAGGCAAAAATTATATAACCTGATTTTTTTTGGTATCCAGCGGACCCTGAAGATGGTCGGTGATAGCAAAAAATAAAATGTTGACGTAATCTTCAATGTAACTGATACCTTTTAGCATATATAATGCGTACACGATGTAAGAAAAAAAATTATTCGCTCCACCCTAATAGGTATACGGTAATGGTGAAATAGTTATTTTCCTAACAAGTGCGGACAGTGATACTCTCTCGCACGCGACTGCAGTTGACCCGAACGACGCGGAGCGGAGTTCGGGCAAGCGGTCAAGTGTAGGAAAGACAGTTTACGCCCGAGTTAGGAACGTTATTTTTTCTACGACCTTATATACAAAAAAGTATACCGACCCATTTTTCAAAAATTATTTTATTTCAACATACATATACGAAACTTGAAGTTAAAACTACTAATTATTATAAATATTAATATTGAGAACACAATTTGTTGCGCTCTGTGAATTACTTAAAATTACCGGTCCAGTGGAGTTATTTGGTGTTAACTGGTAAGTAGATGACGTCGATGAGGATGGCATCGGTTGCAGGTGGCATAAAGATGACGATGACTGTGACGGCAACGGCAACGGCAACGGCAACGGCAACGGCAACGGCAACGGCAACGGCAACGGTTTTAATTCATTTATAGATGAAAGAATTTTATTTAATATATTTCGTAAATATTCATTAACCTGTTGTAACAAAAGTTATAACTTCCGAAGTAAGAAACTATCTAATAAGGTCAAAATTTGCATAATTTCACTTTCCCGCATTAGTGCGGGAAAGTGACACTTTCAAAACTAAAATGCGTGCGGGAAAATGGGGAAATGCTCAATTGGACAATCCACACGAGTCCAACAGTATATTTTTTCTACGACCCACTTAAAAAATCTAGAAAATGAACATTCTAATAAACTGTAATATATAAAATTTTCATCAATTTTATTCATAATTTTACCAATTCAATTTTATGTTTCCACTAATTTTTTGTGGTAAACATACAGTTCTTAAATATACAATTTGTATAATACTACGGTTTCCCTTTTTAAATATGCGATGCTGTTATAGGTAGATGTTGCCAGTCGGACTCCCTCACGAAGGGTACCGTACCATTATCTATAATAATGAATATTCTGCTAAATATTCCAAGCGTCTACCTGATGTCGTTATCAATATCGAGCAGAATAATTATTTAAAAATAAAATCAACAATTAAAAAAATTTCTTCGCGGAGGATTGAACCCTGGTCTAACGCGTGAGAGTCTGGTATGTTTACCACTCGACCACCGAGGTATATGCTAATGGATTATCTATAACGTCAGATGTCTTACATAATTTTATAAAATCTGACATCATCTAAATACCCATTTTATTCTGTTTTTAGTATTTGTTGTTAATTTGTACGGATTATTTTATTTAAGCTCATTTTTGTAAATGAATATTCTTGATCCAGTGCCTCTAGGAAAGACTTTTTTTGACAACTTATTTTGACGTTTCTGTTAAATTGAAAAAAAGATGAGTGACGAGTACTAAACGCCAATGCTGATTGGTGGATTTCATCTACGTTCTAGGATGTATATGAAATCATATCCGTTCAGTTAACCGATATGGCCTACATTTCCATTCTGTAAACTGTGTAGAAAATGGATAATATACATGTGGGGATGTGGGTGTAGAGAAATACTATTTCAGCTTTTAAATATAGTACCTATGTAATATCTTGTTTTCTAAACAGTGAATCAAAATAATGTTGATAGGGGATTACTTATTAAGTAAATCTGTTTTTCCTACGGTCACATAGGTATAGTACCTATATAGTACCTATATATCGCACAGTACAGTCCCACGGAAAGTGACTTATATTAACAAGCGTTCAAAATGCTTTCCAATCGCATGCGGATGATCTGAAAAATTCATAATTTCTAATTAGATTTACCTGTTTAATTATTGTGTAGACCCTTACCTTGTGGAATCTACTCAAAGTGGAATTAATAAGAAACTTATAGTTTTATTTTAAATACTAATTTACCTACCTCTGTAATATCTAAATTTCAAGAGTTTACGCTTTTCTCATATTTTTAATTAGAACGCAGTCTAGGATCGAACCAGCATAATCTACGTCAGTCTGACGCTGTAGCAAATAGTCTAAACAAACATTTAAAATGAACGGAAAATCTTATAGGTATTTATAGTATATAAAAATATGTGAAATTGTGGGAAACGTCAAAAATTATTTTACTTTTTATCTCTATAATACTGCGGGTTAAGTTAGGTTACTTTCACTGCGATCTTCGTAAGGTCTATTGTGGATCACCCCTAGGTATTACAATTCACCCCACAAGCCTGTGCTTCTGACGACGTTCATGGTTGTATTTAGTGATACTTTTTTGAAGTCGTTCGGCTCTAAGGTACTAAAACCGAATATATTATACCCCACCCTGCCCAAGGCTGGGCATGAGCATAGTACCTATGTGCTCCGTAGTTTCGTCCTCCAAATTACAGAACCTACAGTCCGAGGTCTGAACCAAACTCATCTTCTTCAGGTGGTAATTTAGTAATTTAGTAGAACAAACCTATAGGCAGGATCTGCTTATTTTTTATACTCGAGTTAGAGAGCCCCGGTATGTCTGCCCAGTACGTGTAAGTAGTTTTTCCTCTCCGCCCAGGTAGCTATGGCTGATCTAGCAGTGCTTTCAGCAATGCCAAAAAATGGTTCAGTTCCGATAAATAAAGTCTCTGATCCCTTTTTTGCTAGAGTATCTGCCTCCTCATTGCCCTCCACTCCTCGATGCACCGGCACCCAGGTCAAAATGACTCTGTTTTCCTTGCCTGACAGCCGATGAATAATTTGTAATAACCTATTCCTATACCTACGTGAATTTTTGTTAATAACAATAATAGTTATTGTTACTTTTTGAAATAAACTATATTGACTTTCATTATAACATTCAAATTTTATATAACGGCTATAAGAAATTTACTTATAAAGTTGCATTATCTTTATTTTACATTTTATTGTAAACAAGGAATGGACAAATTACAAAAAAATATGTTGGTACAAAAGGTGAGAATGATTTCTAAAATCAATCTCTTCCAACCCAACTGCCTCAGGAGAAATATTTGTAATGTGGCGGCCATGAAGCTCTTGTTGGCTTTCGGGTCTCCTCTGACAAAAGCACATAATTCTAAAACTTTATAGGGTGCTGTAGTTCTTGAGACTGGAGGCGGTGCAAAACATGTCACACCTCAAACCTGAAGCAAATATTCGTCTTTTTATTCTAGCCAACGATATTTCTAACTCTCCTGTAGCGTGTCTGAACTATTTTTGAGGGCTGGTATACACATAGAGGGATTTCTTCGAATGGAAATTCTCATTAATCTATTCTGTTCTTCATTTTTGACTCGTGTAGTCTACCAGAGCGATGCCTATTTTGCACTGAACTGGTCTCCAAAAACCTATTCCATATTAGGGACACATTACTCTGAGATACACACACAACACCACAACTAATTGGGTATAAAATTTTTTTTCTACGACCACTATCGAAAGTCGTCTTTTGTGCCTTGAAAAGCAAATGCCAAGTTGATGTTGTCCGCGAGTTGTCATAATTTGACATTATTGGCGCTCTTAAGCAGAAAGTACTTTTGGCGCACGACTAATTTTATTCATAGATAAAAGAGAGCTAGTAGTTATTTTAATATAAACTGTAGAATACAATATTTTAGTTGATTTTCTTATATGTTAAAGCATCCAACAGTATTTCCCGTAATAATTTAATGAGAAATAGGGAAATCTGAAATATATCTGACATTAATGTAATAAGTGTTGCCTACATACATAGGTACACGAAGCTGCAATCTGGAAAGTGCAAAGTACAAACAATGGCAATTAATTTTATTTTGGTGGGATCGTAGAAAAAATCTTGTGTGAATTTCGAGCAGAAAGCCCTTGGGTAGATTGTGTCTCGACTGCCAAAGTACCACTTTCTGCTTTTGATACACATGAAAAAGACTTGAGAAACATGTGATAGTAATACGGATTTATAAAAATGTATACCAAGTGAATACGAGGGGTTATGCATACGTTTTGAAACTATGTGTAGTAATTCATAAGCGTTTAGCCAAATGAGACTGGAGCGGAAACTGGCTGTACTGGCTGCACACAAAAACGCAATCAACATTGAGAGCGTAGTTTATATAATTAACATTTTCTTTTTTAAATATATTTATTTTTTATTTATTTTTTGAAATTAGTTTAATTCCAACTTTAATTTTAATTATTGGATGAGGGTATCAGCCTGAACGTTTAGAAGCCGGAATTTATTTATTATTTTATACCAATAATAATTATAATTTTTTATTTAAGTGAGAAATTATATGTAAGAAGATTTTTAGATATAAATTTAAATTTTTTTTCATATTTTTATATGTAAATTTAGTTTTTTTTGTAAAAATTCCAATATTTTTGAAACTTTATAGTTCTTTACGTCAGGTTATGTTTGAGCGACTAGGGGTGGCGACGCAAAAGATCTGACCGTTACGCGTTACGTTACGCTACGTTATGTTACGTTGCTTCGTTATGTGCCTTGCTTTCGTGCTTGTGCTTACTCCTTAGTCTCTCATTCGTTTACGAAGCAGCGATTCATAATATATGCTCCGGCGGGGATTCGAACCCGGGCCGCCCGCGTGGAATGCGAGCATTCTACCACTGAACCACCGATGCTATATTAAAATTCTATGCAAAGCTGGTATTCGCAGTGCTGGTGATCTACTTGAATTTGTTCGGATAAATTTTTACTATTATTTCCATAATTTTTTTGCGCGATTAAGGGGTCTAGCACATTCACTTTTTGGAATACAGGGTGTTGAAATTTTGGAAACTTGAATGTTTTAATTCGATAACTTTAAAATGGATGGATAAATTGATTTGACATTTGGCAGGTTGTTTTTAAATGTAAAAGGGCATATTTTGATAGAAATAGTAGTTTGTATAACTAGTGTGGATATGATGGCCATATCGCACGAGGACGAAGTTTGAGCACGACGCCGTAGGCGGACCTTTTTCTACGACCCACTCAAAAAAAAATCTAGAAAATAAAAATTTCTATAAACTGTAATATAACTTGAAATATAAATTGAAAATTAAACAATTCAATTTTATGTTTCCACTAATTTTGTGGTAAACGTACAGTTCTTGAATGTCCAATTTGTATAATGCTACGGTTTCCTTTTTTAAATATACGATGCTGTTATAAGTAGATGTTGCTAGTCGGACTCCCTCAAGAAGGGTACCGTACCATTATCTATAATAATGAATATTCTGCTAAATATTTCAAACGTCTACCTGTTGTCGTTATTAATATCAAGCAAAATGTGTATTTAAAAAAAAAAATTAACAATAAAAAAAACATCTTCACGGAGAATCGAACCCGGGTCTACCGCGTGAGAGTCTGGTTTGCTTACTACTCGGCCACCGAGGCTTTGCAAATTGTTTATCTATAACGTCAAATGTATTACATACTTTTGCTTAAAAGGAACTAAAGTTCCTACCGTGTGTCCCGCGACACGTTCTACCTTTTTTACATTTATGGCTATTGCGAATTATGTCGTTCCCACTGCGTGAGCTTTCAAAGTACCTACTTGGTCGTTATACGGCGAGGAAGAAGTATTGTTATTTTATATCATGGTTCGGTAACGGTGGGGTTATGTACCTATATCCCGACCTCAATCGGATATTCGTTGAAAATATCAGATAATTCCCCAGCAGTTATTTTGGTGCTGTATTGTATATTGAACACAAATTGAATCAAATCTATTTGGAGCAAATATATATCAATGGTAGGTATATATACATTATTTGGGAATGACTGATCTGAGGAAATTGTTTACTTTCAACAAACATTTCAAACATTAAATTATGTAACGAAATCCTCTCTGCGTTAGTACTAAGATAATTCGATGCAATTCGCTCGATCCTCCAATAGGAATACAAGTAAGTTTTACAATGAGAAGCACAATTTCCGGCTTTGGACAATGTTACAAAGCACGTTCAGTTGGTTGTTTATTTTGTAATTAATACATCTACTCGTTGACAATGATCGATTGGCAGTGTATAGTAGCCCTACAGATCCGACTGAATTGAGAGTAATCATATCTATTCACACATACAGGGATGGGATCAAATATGGTTTGGAGTAAATATTTTCATAATAGGAAAGTTTGCAGATAATAGATTAATGGAATAATCTTATTTTTCCAGTATTTATATCAAACTTGATAATTTTAAAACGTGAACGAGAATATTTATTTTCCTAACAAGTGCGGAAAGTGATACTTTCCCGCACGCGACTGCAGTTGACCCGAGCAACGCGAAGCGGAGTTCGGGCAAGCGTTCAATAACGGGAAAGACACTTTACGCATGAGTTAGGAACATTATTTTTTCCACGACCGTATATACAAAAAAGTATACCAACCTATTTTTCAAGAGTTATTTTATTTCAACAAACATAATATACAAAACTTTAACCAAAAAGTATTATTATTATTATATAAATTATTATTATAAATATTAATATTGGAAACACAATTCGTTTCATTCTGTAAATTACTCAAAATTGCCGGTCCAGTGAAGTTATTTGGTGTTAACTGGTAAGTAGATGACGTTGATGAGGATGGCATCGGCTGCAGGTCACATAAAGATGACGATGAAGGTGACGGCAACGGATTAGGTCCTTGGTAGATGAAAGAATATATTATTTTTCTTATAAAAAAACCCGTGTGGTTTGATAGTTGCTTTATGACTACTACTTTGAAGAACTTACGGGGTTATATCAAAATACCATCATTATTTTATATTTTCAAAAAATTAAAAATGCAACAAAAAGCTAGAAAAGATGTAGATTTTATTGGATGGACTATTTATTCACCTGTTGTAACAATAGTTATAACTTTCGAAGTAAAAGACTCTAATAAGGTCGAAATTTGCATAATTTTACTTTCCCGCACTTTCAAAACTAAAATGCGTGTCGTAGAAAAAAATATATTCAGCGTTCAATATAAGCACGAAATAATGACAAAAACGAAATATCACACAGTCTATGTTTACATGTTTACCTACATCAACATTAAGATAGGTAACCATAATATTGTAATGTTTTTCTTATTTATTCAAACAGTTTTTACCGTGGGATAAAATTATACGCTCACTATGGCTAATTGCTATTGGTTTATTGAAGAAATACTTATACACTATAATAAACTCAATTCATATACACACTACTTAATGTCTACTAATTTATCTTCAACACATAAATATTGCACTATTTACATTTACTATTCCTCTATCTGTTCACTCGCTGTATACTGAGAATGTTTACCGGTTCACTGTATACTGGAAAACTGTTCAACTCACTCAAAAACCCGCGTGTATATATATAGTCCTTAGCAACTCTAGAACCTTCTTGAATTCACCACCTTCTACGTATGCAGAACTTCCAGAACAATCGGGAATAAACCATCACATTACACTGTTATGGAATCGTCTAGAAAGGTCGCATTCACCAAAATGTATAGTTTACGACATGACCGGCTTCTGAATCACTGAGCTCTTAACAATATATAAATTTCTGAGAAGCGAGCTTTGCAAGGGACCACTGAATAAGTCAGTTGTTTTCTACACTTGACAAAGATTATACGTTTATTTGTGTGTTTTTGTGTGGAGTTTGGGGAGCTGGGACTATTTTATTGAAAATTTTCTCCTCTTTAATAATTTATTTTCAAAATAATATCTTATTAATAGTTTTTGAGATATTAGCAAAAAACTGAATGGTATCTTTTTTTCATCGTAATTTGTTAAAAAAATTCTCATGATATCGAAAAATAATTCAAAATTGCAAATTGTTAAAAAAGTTGTTGATTGCTTGATAATACACAAGTTTAGTGATGTGGTAATTAGCCCACTATGGTTATAAACAATAAATGAACAAATATTGAACAAATTGAATAACTAGAAAAATACTCAATTAATTTTACCTCAACTAAAATTGATAGATAAGGGTTTTTTTCGGCCTCTGATTACGATTCCAGCCTCGGAAAAATAAAAAAAAAGACAACCGTTTGCATTTTAAATTTTGACAATTCCAAGTTTTAAAATTCAAATATTTCAGATTACATTTAATTTTCGCAACATAAAATACCTAAGAGCATGCAAATATTTAAGCCAATTGATTTTTTTGGTAATTTCGCAGCTACCCGGAAGCTGCCAAGTAACAAAATTGGATATTGTGCATCAAATTTCAAATAAGCGACATAAAATACAGAAATGCACTTTTTTGACATTCATTGGTAATTTTTCAGCTAGGTACTATGGTTAACAGTTTAGCATTTCATCTTTCTTTTGGGTAATGATATCCAGATATTTAACGTCTCATTTAAAAGCTATGTGAATAATTACCACAAATGCATTCCATCTAAAAATACGCCAGAGAAAAACTGTTTGGAATATTTCAGGTTAAAACAGGCAATTTGATGACAATGAAGCTAAATGGTAAATTTAAAATGGTCATATTTCGTTTAAAACGTGCCAAAAAGGAAAATATTTTTTTAAAACAATTAATTTTACCGATTATCAAAGCTTCGCCGATTAAGTGTCCAATAGGGCATGGACTTATTGAGGATCAGTGAGGGTATATGTACCACTTTTTACAGTAGGATTTTTTCTTTTTACAAACACTCCATGCTAAATGGCAACCATTTTTTGGCCCGAAAACAAAAATACCAAAAAAATTCTTATGGGGACAAATTGTTAGTAATTAGTGCTACTTCAATGTTCTCCATAATTTTTTTTGTCATTCACCATTTTCCAGAAAATGCAATGGTCCACTTTTACAATATAATCGGTAAAATGCCTATTTTAAATGGCCATATCTACCATCATTTTGTCCAAAGCTTGTATTCGTATTCCACATACCTGCCATTTTTTTCGAGCTACTCATTCCACAATTCACTTCCTTGACTGGATTATAATCACATTTGGAATTTTTTGTGCGCTAATAAATATTTTCCAACATTTTTCTAGATGTTGTCCCGAATCAAAAGAGCCCTCGCTTATATATTTGGGAGCTTCATCAAGTATTAACAGCTTTTGAACTTGTTGATAAGACTATCTGCGATTTTCCGTTATTATTATCAATTCATGATTCATTCATTCATGATTATTATTTTATTTTAAATAAGCTTCAGATTCAGCAGCTTTTAATAACTCTTACAATAAATAATGATTTTCAAGTTGTCAATAGGCAAGTTTTCAAATACAACAAATTAACGCAGAAAACGCTGAAAAGTATACGAGAGAAAACAATTTTTTTCACCGCGAATATAAGCAACAAGAACAATTGCTCTCGGTTTCTAGTTATAATTCTGTACACTCTCTAATTACTGTAATGAGTTTCTCACAACTAGGGACATATGCCAGCGGTGACATTCTACCCGGCTGTCGAGTTTTTACGTTTTTTTTATACTTTTTCTTTTGTTCTTTTGGTAGTTCAGCGTCGGACTTTGCGGAATCTATAACTCTTTGGATAAAAATAATAATGTATAATGAAAAAAATCTGTGAAACGTTAATTGGAAATTTAATTATTTTCGATTTTCTGATAACTACAGTAAAGTTTTCACGAGCCTAAATGAACAAATAATAAAGTAAAGACAATTGTTAATATCTTAGGACTCTATAGAACTGAATATAAGTGTTTTATTTCTTAGTAATCAAAAACAGATTACTGATAATACAGAACAAGAAAAAAAGCCTTGATATGAACAACAAAATATGGAAAAGAGAACTGTGAAAACAGAGCAGAAAAAAGCAGAGAATGGAAAACAATAAAAGTTTTAGGTAATGAAACACGCAATATGAAAATGTATATACTTTGGCAAGTTTATCTGAAACCGTGAAAGGAATGCAGTCGAAAACATTCGACATTGCCACGTTTAACTATGAAAAAGTTGATTACTGATTATGTAGTGATAATAATTATAAATGGCTCTTTTTATTATTAACAATATTAAAAATATGATTGAACGTTAATTTTATAATGTGCTTGTTTCCTTGGAATTATTCTATTAACACTATTTTCCAATTCATGAATATTAAAAGAGAACAATTTTCCAAATTTGTTATGGGCTTCTTAAAGCTCTGGCAACGTTGTACGAAAACTATAATGACCACACCCTCCGATTACACAATTGGTGATTTTTATCGACCAGCTGACTTCTTATTGGCAAGCGCGTGCGTATGTTCTTCCCTCTCACTTCGTCAATTGACTGATATTGATTTATCCAGTGGTGTTGGTATTGTCAGTGACATTTGTATTTTTAGTTTTACTTGGTAAAATAGGTACCGTACGCCATTTGTACGTTTGACAGATATACGCCATGTTTTTCCTCGCCTCTTACCGACGCCCCGTAGCTTCAGATAAACTTGCCAAACTATACATGAACGCCGAACATAAACAGTAGAGCATGATAAGAAATACAAAACAAAAAAGACTAGAAACGGAGAAAACCATCAAAATTGAACAAAAAAGAACAAAGCATGGAGAATAAAAAACAACAGAAAGTGAAACAGAGTATGAAAATATTAAATAAAAAATTCCCAACAGAAAAGGGTGGAACTACAGAACCAGCAAAAAAGAGATCCTAGACATAACAAAAAGAAAACACGAGCATGGAGCATGAAAAACGGAGAAGAACAGAGAAGATCTAAGAATGAACAAACAAGACAGAGAATGAGAAACCGAACATAAAGGAACAGAGCACACAACAGAAGAAACCAGTGCATATACAAACAGGACCTCAAAAAATGAAAAGAAGGATAAAGGAAACAGAATCGTTATCAGAATAGCGAAATAAAATACCATAGAATAAAGGAGTCTTGCAAAACAAAGCCCGTAAAATTCACAATGATATATATGAAATAAATGAATCCTAGATACTTCTACAGCACTCCTACTGAGGTTATTAGTTTGTATTATATTCTATTTCCAGTGCTCTAGACACGTAAACGTGCTACCATTATATAACGAAGCAGAACCAAATTATTATAATTTAGATTTGCAAGGTAATAACGTTTGACGTGACACGTGACGTTTGACATGAAAGACGACAAGTGACAGGCAGCTCAGATGTCAACATTCGATATGGCCCTTTTAACTATGATGTACATCTTAACACATGCGCAATTGTACCAATTAACCACTCCCAAGACATGTGCAGTCCGCTAGCCGTCCGGTTGCCGCACGGTCGGTGTGAACTTTGTTAGGATATTTTCACTATTTTCAACCTTGGCTTTTTTGACGATTTTCCTATTCAGATTCTCACAGCACCTTTACTTACTACTCTGAATAATATTGATTCCAAATATTTATTATTTTTCAACATTTTCGGTATTTGTTTTTATCAATACGAATGCTTTTCAGTGTATTTTTCAAATTCATACGTAGGTGACTTGTTTTTTTATTATACAAAAATATCTCCCTCAAACTCTATAGATGAAATATTACTAAGAAAGAAATGAGGAAATCGCTGGTTCGCCTCCCTGAACCTGAACGAATTCTTGATGAAAACAAAAGGTCATATTCTATTTGACGTTCTCAGCAGTTCATGGCGATATTGCGCTCCTGGCGAACGATTTGCTTTTCCACGGCATTCGTTCCAACCGAACGGCCCTAATCCTTAGCTAGACAGTATGTATTTCTTGCGTGAAATTCTTCACGAGGATGTGTTTTCACTTCCAAGATTTTTCGATTTTTTATATATCGATCTGGGAAAACCCTTGGTTAGTAAACAGGGTGCTTCAATTTGAAGACGAAAAATTTCCTGTTAACTTCACTGTTAATGAGATACAGAGTGTTGATTTTTTTGTCTTACTTTTTTTTCGACCATACATTCTCATTAGTGACTGGTATCCAGAACTAATAAGTAACCAAACCCTGTATATGTTTAATTGTAAGTAATATGATTTGATAACTTTTAGTTTGTGTAAATTTTCTTCAATTTATTCGAAACGTTGAAAAACTCAATCTACTTAGCAAATAAAACAATTTCAAGCGCAATTTAAATATCAAGACAAATAGTAATTTTGCTTCTTCTTATTTTGAATTCGTCCTCATCGTCAGTTTTCAGTTCTTTGTTTATAGTACGTTAGTTGTTTTATGCACATTCAGCGTGTGCTACAGTAACAGAAGCTTCTAACATTAATTAGTTAAGTTAAGCCAACCCTGCAAGAAGATGTTCGTATCAAACTTATGTAATTAGAAGGTATGCTGCCAATGTGTGTCTATTGTATGTAATGGAGCATGAGCTAGTTAAATACAAGTTTAATGCAGTAATTTCATGTGAATTTGGATCATACGAAATATATAGTTTGCGCTTTGCGCAGCTCACATTATTAGTTTTTGGGAATGAAGTCTCGTACAAAAATATATTATACAGTGTAAATATCCTGAAGGTTTTGCTTAACGCAGGAAACTCAAATACTTAGAAACCGTATTGTCGTTGGTGTGAATTCTGGATTTACTCTTATGGTGTTTCCAAAAAGGTGATGGCGATATTTATCTCAAACGCGGGTCATAATATAGTCCTTACCTTACTATGAATTCCAAGACACACTGGAATAGAAGGAAATGAAATAGCAGATGAACTAGCAATGAGGAAGACTGAAAAACCTTTCTGGGAGCCTGAACCCTTTTGCGGAATCAACCCAATGTAATATTGGAAGAAATAGGTGAAGCCGAGAAAAAGAGAAGATCTGACCATTGGAAAGATCTAGTAGGGCTTAGACAATCAAATATGCTACTGGGTAACTACAACCTGTTGAGATCAAATGAATGCATAAGTCAAAGTAAAACTGCGGAAAAAGTCTTAACAGGGATCCTAACGGAACATTGTCGCCTGAATGGGCACCTGAAAAAGCTCAAAATAATGTAGGAAGAAGAACGTAGATTTTGTGACCTCCATCCACATACTTTCCAACTGCACAGCACTTCAGAATCTTAGAGCACAGCACCTGGGAGATTACTGGATATAAGAGGAATATTTACCTAAGTTGAAGCTTGCAGATATCCTCCGGGAAATAGGACTAAAGGAGCTACTAGTTTCTGAGACTCTCCTCAGAAACTAAGTAGAAGTAAGGGTATCTTCTGTATGTTCCTTGTGGTATATTATTCATTCTTTTTTTAATTTCTTGGGAAATTAAACCACAATATTTTTAAATTCTTTATTTCAACGTTTCGGTAGCGTTCCAGCTACCGTTGTCAAGAAAAAATGAGTAGAAATTAGTTTTTTTTATCCCTAACTGACAACAGAAAAAATTTGACAACTAGACAATCAAAAATTATTTTGAAGTTTAAGACTGCAAAATTTTGTTATCAAATTTTTATTAAGGTCCATTCATAGTAGATCATATCTGTGGCAAAATGTGAAATGAAATATTTAATTTTATGACATTCCAACGATATGATAGACTACTAGAAATGGATCCAGTGAAGTGCACGTTCCAGGAACGGTTTTTATTGGGATAGCGC
>CAJUYG010004579.1:0-16305 GCA_910591675.1 Galerucella calmariensis
ATCTGAACAGTGCAATAATCCATGCGTTTAAATCGAGTTGCCCTCTTTTAAAACAACGAAGCAAAAAAGATGCACCCTGGTGGAACAAACATCTGTCAGAACTAAGATCTCAAACCCGGGACCCTTTTAATAAAGCAAAACTCACCGGAGACTGGCAGAGATACACCGAGGTGAGAAACACCTACTACAAGGAAATTAGAAAAGCTGAAAGAAATAGCTTCAGAAAATTCTGTGAAGATATAGCACCTGCTGCGGCAAGACTTTACAAAGTTATGGCGAGAAGTAGCGTCAACACAGATATGGCTTTGAGGAAGCCAGATGGTGAATATACCGGAAATGAGGGGGAAAGAGTTCGACTCTCACTAGAAACTAATTTTCCTTGGAGTACCCCGAATAGGGAAGATAATCCTCTCGAAGTTCACAATAGGCCTTCGCGAGAAATGGCCAAGCACATTTGTAGTAACGATAGGTTGAAATGGGCCATGAACACATTTTCACCTTCCAAGGCACCAGGAGCAGGTGGAATTTTCCCAGCATTGCTCCAGAAAGGACAAGACCAAATTCTACCGCATCTGGTTGAAATTAGTCGAGGCAGCTTAGAACTGGGTTATATACCTGAAGCATGGAGAAGGGCAATAGTAACCCTCATTCCAAAAACTGGAGAGAAGGGACACAACAAATCCCAAATCCTTTAGACCAATTAGTCTAACATCGTTTGTACTCAAAACGATGGAAAAGGCTTGATAATCATATTGGAACTTGATAATCATATTAGAACGGAAATCCTAGAGAGACTACCTCTCCACTCATGTCAGCATGCTTACCGGGCAGGCAGATCTACGGAGACTAGTATCTAGGTTTAACTCTAGACAGTAAACTCCTGTGGAACAAACACGAAAAGGAGATCACATACAAGGCAAAAATGGCTATAATGGTGTGCAGGTATCTGGCGGGAAGAAACTGGGGCTGTAACCCAAAAATTCTGATCTGGATGTACACTGCCATAGTGAGACCAATCATAACTTATGGAGCCATTGCATGGAGTAGCAGAACTAGCCTATTGACGACGAGAGAAAACCTCTCCAAAATTCAAAGACTAGCCTAGCCCCTAGACTATCACAAACATATGGATGTAAAATACTAATTGAAGATTGTGCAGTTTTGAGTATACGGTGCGTTAAATATATTTCGAGTTCCAGGAATAAGTGGTCAGAACTTTTCGAATACAACATATCACAGCCCTGAATCATTGAAATAGCAGAGTCAAGCAGAATTCGAATTGGAAGTAAAATACAATCCGTGGAAATTTCACTCAAATATCATTTGGGACTTACAAAACCTTGTACTCTATCGCACTAATGAATCACCCTGTATTGGAGAGCTCATCCGGTTTTAAAAAGTATGGAAGTGAATTCCTTCAAAACTTTATTTTATAAAAATTCCGAAACCGGTCTATAAGTGATATTGTCCTTTCGAATTGCTAACTAAAGGGGTTGGTTCGATCTTGCAGTTATACCAACATTGTTCAATTTTAAAGTGTAATAAAATGTCCTTGGTGACATATAGCCAGGGAAGTAGTTGTTGTTTTTCAGTTAATGGCCTTTGTTCTTCGATTTCAACAGACTCTGTAAAGCGTATTACACCATTTACCTTTGACACCATTTTAATGTTGTTGATTATTGTCAATAATGATTTATAGCAAACCAAAAAAAAAATCCTTACATTATTTTTGGAAAATTAACTGGGAGGTATTAATGTGGCGAGTAGATATTATATTAATATTGTCCAGTGGAGATTGGGATTTGAGATTATGTGTGAACCGTTGAAATGTCGAAACATCGTTCATGTAGATAAATTTCCAAATAATATACACGCCTAATTTACTGCCAAAACAGACAAAAGAGGTCCGTTGTCAGCTTAATTTGTAAAAAAAACTGGTTTTTGATGCGCTGTGTATTGATGGAACTAAAGTGATGGTCGCTATCCGAAAACTGTCGATTTACGCCTTTTTATATAAAATTAGTAAAAAAAAAGGATATGTTTCTTGAGATTCAAGATTGGAAAACTCGAAATTTCAAGATGAAATATTGGATTTTGGAGTATATAAGATTTTAATTAAAAAAAAAGAAAAAATAAGGTTTTGTGCAAAAGAGCTACCAAGTCTGTCGATAGAAAGATACAAAATTCAATCCTTCTTGACAAAAATGTGGAAAATTCATATTCATATGCGAACAAAAATAATTATAGCCGATGAATACATACACGAACTACAAGACAATTCCACTATTCCACTGGCTGTACACAGCTGTGGTGAGACCCTTGGTTACCTGTGAGGCCTAAGTTTGGTTGCCGAAAACATTCCAGAAAAAAGCCGAACTGGCGTTATCAAAACTTCAGAGGCTTGCCTGTCGGTGCATAACGGAAGCTATGAGGAGTAGTCCGACTACGGCAATGAAAACCATTATTCCGCCTCTTGCTCTGCATGTTGAGGTGAGAGCGAGAATAGCTGCATTCAGAATGGAATGCAGTGGGATCTGGTTTGAAGAAACAGGCATCGTTGGGGAAGTTTGCAATTGAATATCAAGAGAGAGTGTAAATGCCAAAGCCAGCAAAAAAATATCCAAGAAGGACCTAGTGGAAAGACTGTTGAGTCTGTAAGGGCTACTGGTCTCTTCACATAAACAACACGACCAAGAGCACAAAAAGCATAAAGGCTGGGGAACCGAGGACCGATTAATGGTGCTAAACTAATCAATAAATCAACCAACTATGTAAATACTCACTTTGGAATGTATGTAGCTTTTCTCAGATCAGCTCTTCCATGAAAATCAGGAGATAGAAAAATAGGATGTTCTTAAAAAAAAGAAGATTGGGCCATTATATGACAGTAGTTCACCCTGAATTTTGAGTTATTATGAAAAACAGCAAATTGAGATAAAAAAACGACCTATTCTAACATTTTCACAGGACTCGAGAAATACTGCTAAATAACAGGATAGGTTGTTTTAAATCGCCCACTCTGTATGAAAAAACTACTAGAGCGACCCGTGATGAAAATAGTTACAATAGATAACAGCAAAAGCAGTAAACAATTATTTTCAATAATAATAAACTGGGATTTGAGAGATAAAGGAGAAATTGGTAACATTTACTAATTCCAATGAACAGCACCAATCCATTAATCACAAAACAATCGGAGAATAATCCGCTACCTTATTTACAAAATCAGAAGCGTTAGCTAATTCAAATAATGAAAGCATGGAAACGTGTCAGGGAAAATAGATAGACTATTACGGCGTTTATTAAACTTGTGTGAGTGTGTTTGTTCAAAGTTTCATCATCCGTAGAACATTTTGCAGTATCGAATTATAATTGAACAAAATTGACTATATCCACTGTGAGACGCAATTTCAAAATATTTTCCGTTTATACTGAGTGCAAAATTTTTGAAATATTATCGAATATAAAGGGTGTTAAAATAAGTGAGGTATCAAAGTTATCTTCCCATTGAATGGGTCACTGATGTTTAGTTGCATGTTTCAACTATACGTGAAAAATCAAATAAACTTTCATGAAGGTTCCTTTCACCTGTATACAGAGGATATTCATTCATTTCAATTTTCTCCATATTGTAATGGCTAATGGTTAATTGAAAATTTAATTACTTCAAAATTTTATTAGTACATCCTTCAGGAATATGGATCATAGCCTTACAACCAAAAACTCTAAAATTTGCAAGATCTGGCTTCTCTCCGCTCCAGATGATCTTTTCGAGAGTTTTCTGAAAAATTTCGATTTTTTGAGTAATTCGACTTTTTGCATATAGAGTATGTTTCGGATCATAAGCCACTTACTCTCAATTGGAAACACAAAATATTGAACTTTCAGCTGCAACTTCTCGAACCAACCTTCTTTTAGTCGGTTTTGAATTAGGATTGACACAGAAGTCTCAACAATTCCATCTAAGACAATAATTGAATATTTTGGCGTAATACTAGATCCTACCTTTAATGGAATCTTCATATTAAACATAACACGTGGATAACACAATGAATAAACCTATCCACAATTTTTGTCCAGCTTTTTCTCCAAAGACAAAAATCTATTTTTAGCTTGGATAAAGGAGTCCCCTAGATTTTGGACTTATGGGAGGGAGGTCCACTTGGTAACGTCCATCTGGGAGTATCTGAGTGTTTAATTCAAAAATTGACTCTGCTAGGTCATCTTGTTCAGATGTTTTTGTCTTAGTAGAGCCTTGTTCCTGTTCAATGAAATTTTTAAGCAGAACATCCAGATTGTCGTCTTCCCTACAACTACTGGTTACGTGGAGAGAATGAGCCACTAAGTTGCTTATAGAGTTGGGTCGCACACACTGTGGTGGTACGACTCCAGATAGTATCCATCCTAGATGAGTATGGACAAGAGAAGGGTATCCCTTGCCTAACGACTGTAGGCCAGGAAGGAGAACCTCATAATAGATATCTGCTCCTAATAGAAGTGTTATTTCTCCTGGTGAGTGAAAGTCTTCATCAGCTAATTGACTGAGAAGGTGAGAAGGAATATTCAATTTGGATCCATCTATTGGTACTTGAGGAAGCTGATGTGTGATTTTGGGTACAACAGCACATCGAACTGAGAACTGCTGAGCAGAGGTTCTATGAGGGTATATGTTGATATTGTAACGTTTATTCTAATTTATATTTACAAATTAATTTATATGTACAGATTTATATTAAAATACAGTCCTTATTTAATAATTTATATATCACACTAAACACACACTAACTATAATTTATATGAGAGTCACTTTATCGAGGCGGGATTGCTTTCTTTCAGTATCAACACTAACTGACTAACTAACTAACTGCGATGCTCGTCGCCTATTTATACTCGCACGTATGTAGTTCTAGTAAACTCTGGAACTCGAAGTTTTGGTGGATGCGCTGGGTTTTTCTAGATGTTACGTTTTCTAGATCATTCTTGAAAATACGGCGGAGGAGCCATAGTCGTATCATATGGGAATTTCACTGGGGGCACTAATTGAGCACATTAATGCAGCAGCTCGCGTAACGTTGCCCCCTCCTTAAGAGACAGTTCCTCCTGGAACTAACTAGGAAACTGAAACGAGATGACTGTATCGGCAACTGGTTCCCTTGTTACATTTTCCAGTTGCATGGAAGTAACATGCGACCGTCTTCTCTGTTGGCAGTGTCTCCCGTGCTCGACCGCAGACTAGTACCTGCACTTCGGTGTCTCGGAAGATTACTTCTACCATGTTACGGATTATTCGCCAATCTAAATGCCTACATTCAATCTTGGGCATGGCTAGCCTATGCACATCCAATTCAAGCACATGCTCCCTCAAGCTTCGTAATGCTTCCCAGACATCCTCGTACGTTGGTCTTTCGTCGAAGGTGTTTCTCGTCACTAGGTGGAAATTGTAGCGGGAGCCATCTTGCAGCTTCAGAGCTTTACCTGGTACTGGTAACTGGTCTTGCAAACGTCGGGCGCCACTCTTTTTTATGAACAGAGATGCTAGCCCACGTGCATCGGTTACGCTGGCAGGGATGTTTATTGCCAGTGAGTATTCCTCTGGAACGGTAAGCATGTCTTGTCGTCTCTCAGTGGTGACGCCGAATCTTGCTTTTCCGGTACCACCATAAGCACCCATGAACTCTCCAAAAGCAGTATCGGCTACTTCCTGAAGCTGGTTTACTTCCTCATCGTGGTCACCCTCGAATGGCGCTAATCGGTTACGGTGTACCACCTTTGGCTTTCCGTTTGAGATCTTGCTGATACAATATATGACATCGTTGATTCGTTTCTTCACGAGGTACGGACCGTCCCAAGCTTTCTGCAACTTTGGAGAAAAACCCTTTTGTCTTCTTGGGTTATGCAGCCAGACTTTGTCTCCTTCGTGGAAACCTCCTTCTGTAGCTTGCGTATCGTACCTTTTCTTCATCCTATCGCTAGCGATCTGGAGATTCGATCGAACCAGCTCGTGTACGTCGTCCATTCTTTTTCTCAGCTGGGTCACGTAATCTTTACTAGCTATGTCTTCTCCGGGTCGGCATCCAAATTCAAGGTCGCAGGGTAATCTCATTTCGCGTCCGAACAGAACTTTTGCTGGTGTTTGGCCGGTAGACTCATTGATGGCGGATCTGTAGGCCATCGCAAATAGCGAGAGATATTGGTCCCAATCTCGCTGATGGTTAGATACTACTTTAGACAGGTATTTGCCAAGAGTTCTGTTCATTCGCTCTACCATTCCGTCCGACTGTGGATGCAAAGCCGTAGTTCTCGTTTTCTTCATGCCGCGCTTTTCACAAACTTCCTGGAACAGCTGGCTTTCGAAGTTTCTGCCCTGGTCGCTATGTATTTCCAGGGGCACTCCATATCGGCAAATGAACTCATTCAAAAGCACGTCGGCAACTGTTGCGGCTTCTTGGTTTGGAATGGCATACGCTTCTACCCATTTTGTGAAATAATCCATCACCACCAAAATGTACCTGCTGCCATTTGCTGTCGGTGGAAACGGTCCGGCAATGTCCAGGGCAATGCGTTCAAAAGGGCTTCCGACATTGTACTGCTTCATAGGAGCCTTTCTTCTTCCTTGTGGTCCATTGGTCGTAGCACAGGTAGTGCACTTCTTACACCAATCCTTCACATCTTCGGAACTGTGCATCCAATAAAAATGTTCTCGCACTTTCTGGAGGGTCTTCTTCACACCTAGATGTCCTCCTGGCGGACTGTCGTTTAATTTCCGCAGTACTGCTGCTACCCTTGTTCTTGGAATCACCAACTGTCTTCTACTTTCGGAACCTTCATCGTTCTCGATTACTCGCTGTAGCAAACCGTTTTCCAGAACCAGCGAGTCCCACTGGGCCCAATACGATTTCATCGTTGGCGAGTACCTTGCAATCTCCTGCCAAGTAGGTCGACAGTTTTCCTTTTTCCAATGTCGGATTTTCTTCAAGTCGGGATCGTTCTCTTGTTCCTCTTCCAACTTTTCCGGTGTCCATTCGTCGCTGGTCCATTCGAATGGCAGCTTCCTTAGCTTCTGTTTTGGTGCAGTTAGAGCACTCTGCTGGGCATGGTCTTCTAGAGAGTGAGTCTGCATTTCTGTGGCTTATTCCGGCTCTATGCTCAATAGTGAAATTATATTCTTGGAGCCGCTCGATCCATCTGGCGATTTGACCTTCAGGGTTCTTAAATTGCATAAGCCACTTAAGTGCGGCATGATCGGTTCTTATCACAAATTTCTTCCCATACAGATACTGATAGAAGTGCTCCACGGACTTCACTACTGCTAGGAGCTCTCTTCTTGTGACGCAGTAGTTTTGTTCTGGTTTGGAAAGAACTTTACTAAAATATCCCAGAACTTTCTCTTGTCCTCCTTGAACCTGTGATAGCACTCCTCCAATTCCAACATTGCTAGCATCAGTATCTAGTATAAATTCTCCCTCTGGTAGTGGATAGCCGAGTATAGGTGCAGTAGTCAAGTGCTTTTTCAAGGTTTCGAACGACTTTTGACAGTCTTCGTCCCAGCGAAACTCCCTTGCTTCTTCTGTAAGTCGTGTCAAGGGTTTGGCGATATCTGCAAACTTTTTTATAAATCGCCTGTAGTATGTACAGAGTCCAAGGAAGCTTCTAACTTGGTGCTTGTCGGTGGGTCTTGGCCACTTTCGTACGGTAGCAGCTTTTTCTTCGTCTACAGCTACACCATCCTTGCTGACTACATGGCCTAGATAATTGACTTTGTTTTGAAATAGTTGACATTTCTTGGGGTTGAGCATCAGTTGGGCAGCTTGCAACCTTTTGAAGACACCTTCCAAATTCTTTCGATGTTCTTCGAATGTCCTTCCCAAGACTATGATGTCATCAAGGTACACTAAGCGTGTCTTCCAGGACAACCCTCGCAATACGTTTTCCATCAGTCTTTCGAACGTTGCGGGGGCATTGCACAGCCCAAATGGCATAACGGTGAAATGCCATAGTCCAGATCCGGTGGTAAACGCTGTCTTTTCTTTATCGGCTGGATCCATTTCTACCTGCCAATATCCAGACTTCAGGTCCAAGGTAGAAAACAATTTGCTACCGGCCAGCGTATCCAGAGTATCGTCGATTCTCGGTAGAGGATAGCTATCTTTCTTTGTAACATTGTTCAATTGCCGGTAGTCCACGCAAAACCTCGTGGTTCCATCCCACTTCTGACACCAATGTAACGTTTATTCTAATTTATATTTACAAATTAATTTATATGTACAGATTTATATTAAAATACAGTCCTTATTTAATAATTTATATATCACACTAAACACACACTAACTATAATTTATATGAGAGTCACTTTATCGAGGCGGGATTGCTTTCTTTCAGTATCAACACTAACTGACTAACTAACTAACTGCGATGCTCGTCGCCTATTTATACTCGCACGTATGTAGTTCTAGTAAACTCTGGAACTCGAAGTTTTGGTGGATGCGCTGGGTTTTTCTAGATGTTACGTTTTCTAGATCATTCTTGAAAATACGGCGGAGGAGCCATAGTCGTATCATATGGGAATTTCACTGGGGGCACTAATTGAGCACATTAATGCAGCAGCTCGCGTAACAATATCTACCATGCCCGAGACATGTAAATTCGTTGGATAACGTTGCGTTTCTGCCAAATTGGCAAGATCAGCAGTTATGAAGAAACTTTCGCTACCAGAGTCTAGAAGAGCTCTAGCGGTTATAGGCCGACCCTGCTTTGTATATAAATGCACTTTGGCAGTGGCCAGTAAAATACGAGACCCCGAAGCATTGAGTGCTGATAGCGCAGCTGTTTGTGGAGAGACAGACCCCGGAGATTGATTTAGAGGGGGAGGAGTTTGATCGATTCCTTGAAGTTGATTTGGCCGAGATTGGCCTTGATGAGAGTTATGAGACAAAACGGAGCGAGAATTTGAGTCAGAACTTGAGTTAGAGTAGGAGCTAGAGTTTTGATGCTCTGTCCTGTTGTTAGATGGAGGAGAGAGTGATGTTTCTTCCGACAAGCCAAGCATGAGGATCGAGAAGAACAATTATGAATCGAATGACGAGCACCTAGACAATTGTAGCACAACCTGTTCTGCTTAACAAAGTCAATCCTCTCAGATACTGCCAAACTACAAAAACTGGTACATTTGTAAATGCGGTGGCCTGTAGCCTTGCAATAATCACAGCATATTTGAGGAACTGACCTTGTGTTATCTCCAGAGTTGAGATGAGGTTGGACCGAAGACGTGTGACTTACCTGGGGCTGAAAATTTGCATTGTCATTTGACTGAGTGTGTAAAGCTATTTGAGGAGTATGGATTTTGGGCACAGCACAACCTAACTGAACCTAACCTGAAACAAAAATTCAAATCGACACACACAATATAAAGTGGGCCACAGCTTTCTGAACGACTTTTCTCCATACAACAGAAAATATCCTTCTTAATTATTTTTGATTGTTACTCTGAACATATGAATTTATTATTTAGTTTTGAATGATTTTATACGTCACCATTGTTCTATTTACAATTTTCAGTTGACCATTTTCTTTCTCCTGCTTTCTTCTTCTTTTTCTTGAGCACAAACACAAATGTCTTAAAAATTGCACTAATTTTTATTTATTTGGGGAAGCACTTTCTTGTTTAAAGTTAGATCACTGTCTTTTGTAACTATTTTCTTGTTTATTCAACGATGAATTCGATGATGTGAGGGTCTTGGAAATGTCTTCTGGATTAGGTTCAGAGTGACGTTAAAATCCGGCTCGAATTGACCATGAAATAATCCTCTTCAGAGCTTTCAATTGCTCCGACTGGATCATTTTGATGAGACTGTTAGTGGACTGTATTATTTATTTCAGAATTTTCCTGCGGTCCCAATTTGCAGTTTAGGGTTAAACAAAATATCTTGTCCAACAAAGTAGAATTTATTTATAACTATAACAACTACGGTACTTATACCTAATTAGAGCACATGACACAACAAATACTAGATAAGTTTGTGGAATAACTCACACAACCTGCTTTACTTTTAAATTTATTGATTTTTGTACTAAAGGCGGGTTAAGTTTAAGTTGGGGGTTACTGGTAATATTTGACGAGATGTCGATAAATTTATCCATATTGTACAACTAACAGTGAGTTATTCCTCATTCTCACAATTTTTTTCACACTAAACTTAGTATGTATAAATTCAAAATAACAAGCTCTTCCAATCCGTGAAAATATATAGGGTGTCCCATTCAAATTGAAGAAGTTGATGGCATTTTCGGTTGCAACGGAAGTATATTATTGACCAAAAAATGTACATCAGATGCATTTTGTTCCATTGCACTCACCTGCAAATTTCCATGAATATCGTTTTTTTCGTTTAAAAGATATTTACTTGGTTCCATACCTTATCCCAACCCCGTATAGTTGAATTCGGATTGAAGTGAACAGTTTGAAAATATGGTGATGAATAGGGTATCCCATTCAGGAAAAAACACTTTGGCTTTGACCCTTCTCTGGGATATTCTGTATAATATTTTTTTTTATTTAAAAACTACATTGAAAACCCTTCAACTCTCAACTGAATCATCGTTATCTGTAGCAAATAAAGAGCGAGATATAGAAGGGTCCATATATAATGCAGAAACCTTGAATATACATTCAACTTGCAGTGGAAATGGAACCACCTAATCATATATACGGATGGCTCAAAAATAAAAAACTGGAGTGAGATCATCATTTGTAGTGGTAGGTGCAATATACAGCTGCAGTCTAGACCCTGACAGCTCAATATTCACAGATGAACTATATGCAATTTGGCACTCCTATATTTTTCCGTAAATAATAATACCCAAACCTGTGTTATTTGTTGCGATTCTTTGAGTGCAATATTATCACTTGAAAACATGTTCACAAATATTGCTTCAACCCAAAGAATACTAAAATTAATCTCGCATCTCATAATAATAATAATAATAAAACATGCAATATCATGTGGATTCCAGGACGTTGCGGCATTCCCGGTAATGAAATAGCAAACAATACATCGAAACAAGCGGCTATTTCGCTGATTGATGATGGAATTTATGTCCCCTTTGATGACCTGGAAACCTCAATAATGGACACAATTTCCAGAGCATTGCAAAGGCGATGGCCCAACTACAATGGTCATATGAATGAAATATAATCGTTTGGAAAAAAAATGGAAATATCCAAAGACTGAGCAGAGCAGCAGATGAAGATTTTGAAAAATTGAATTGTTTTATAGCATGTGATAAAATTTTAGAAATAACTCCAGGTAATTGGGGGAATATCAAAAAAAGGTGTGTATAATGAAGGTATTGCTTGAATGGTCATACACTGTGGGCCGAAATAAAAGAGTACAATTTTTTATTGGAAATATTTTATTTGTTTTTTGGGCGATTCATTTTCTTTTTGAAGGGCTGATAACCTAACATGTCCTCAATATGACTGTAAATTTGAAAGCAAAAATAATATACAGGGTCGGACTTATAAAGAAACTTATCTAACAGTGCCTTCGAGCTCGTTGCAAATGAAAACTGTCTTAGCTAAAATTGTTCTAATATGCTTTTTCGGTAGATAAACTATCCAGAACACTTCATAAAAAAAATTCCGAAATCACCGGATTCCGAAAATACCATTTTTTTTTATTAAATAACATTTTAACAAATAACACATTAGTGAAAACAGTTTAGTAACTTTAAAACAAAGAAAAATATTATGAATGTGGCCACCCAACAGCCCAGAATTAAATTCGGTTGATCATTCAATTTGGGGAATTTTCGAACAAAATTTGTATGACGGACAAAAATTTGAAACAATCGAGCAGCTCAAAGAAAGAAGGCAGTTTGTTTGGAACAATAATGGTGGCCACATTCATAATATTTTAGTTTTAAAGTTACTAAACTGTTTCCATACATGTGTTATTTGTTAAAATGTTGTTAAGTAAAAAACTGGAGTGTTCTAGATAGTTTATCTACCGAAAATGCATATTAGTACAATTTTAGCTGAAACAGTTTTCATTTGCAACGAGCTTAAATGTATTGTTATATAATTTTTTTCATAAGTCCGACCCTGTACATCATTTTTGCTTCCAAATTCACAGACATATTGAGTACATGTTAGGTTATTAGCCCTGCAAAAATAAAATAAATCGCCCGAAAAACAAAAAAAAATATTTTCAATTAAAAAATGTACTCCTTTATTTCGGCCCACAGTGTATTATTATCATTATGTATTTTTAGTCGGAAAATCCGAAAATCGTATTTAATTTATAATGCAAGGTATATTGTTCCATAAAAATTAATGAGTAGGTACTGCTTACGTTTATATTCCTGCCCGGATCATTTTCTATGAGCTGCCTTGCGAGATCTTTGCAGGATTTCCTTGCGTTTGGAGGTACTTTGGAATCGTCTTCCCAATACCTAGAAGGAGAGTGTCCGTAAAGTGCTGCTGGAGTAGCGTGCGTTATACGAGTATTTGTAACAATACCCGTCGATTTTCCTGTAATAAATTGAATATCACTAGTTATCAATATGTCTTTTCAATGGATAACGTATCAACATGTCAAACTCACAATGGACTATCTCTCGTAAACAAGAAATGATGTAAAGAAATCTTAAAATTTTTTCTAGAGCATGGAGTGGGACCTAAAATTGTCCCATCCAGTAATTTTCAAATTACAACCCCTCATTTGTTAGTTGGTACAATTATACAGGGTAAAAAAAATACAAAAATAAATTTGGAAACAATAATAATAATTAATTGTGTAACGATACACAACATTTAAACATAAATCTCATCTACGGTACCTATTTGACTATTAAATGCACTAGCAATTTGTATTCTGTACAAAAGCTTGCGTTGTTTTATAGTTTTTGAAGAACAAACCTTGTGATCATTTTTTGCGTTTCTTCAATACTTTTTTTCAATGATAATGTAATGTAATGTATAAACTGTCGTTATTGGAATGATCACACTCAGTATCTTGGGAAACTTAATGTTTGGACTGTTGGACTGTAATATTAGGAGAAAATGTGATTGGGGGGATGCCATTCGAATTTTCGTAGGTGGGGTGTGTTGGTGGAAGCACAATATCTTTCACGACATTCCAGTTCCCTCTGTTATCCTGAAAACTGTTTTGGGATTTTTTTTCGTGAAATTTATTCACTGAAATGAACTTGATCCACTGTCAAAAATATTTTCAAATAAATTAGAACCTTATGAACGATGAACCTTTTATGATTCTTGAAACGGAAATTTCAAAAATCTATTCTATTTTAAATCAGTACTTTCGTTGGAAACTGTCACTTGATATTCCAATATATTGGAATGTTTCGGATTGAACTTTGAGCTAGATCTCTGGGGCCATCCTGGGATTGTATCATAAATTTATCTAGAATATATTCATGAGATTCATAAGTTTTTGTCATATAAACGAAAAAAATCTCCATATTTCTTCGTAATCATATCTTTGATAGTCTGAATAACATTCCTTTGTCTTTTGTTATTGTGCTCCAAATTATTCTATGTGATTGTTTATTGGAAGATTAAATTGTGAATTTTTGTATCCGTGATAAAATTCTATAAAATACCAATACCGATAAATTACTAGGGAAATGTTATACAGAGCGATGTTTCAGTATTTGAAATAGTTCATACTTGGAAAAAGTTGGCTCTGAAAATTTATTTAAACGGTTGTATTATCAGTAGTAATACCCCTAGGGTCTTGATAATACCGAGATAATTTTGTCATAGAGAATGCTGAGAGCGTGTTGCTTGGTAATAGCCCATGGCCGCAGTCTGAGGGCTATTATCTTTGAGCAACACGCTTGAAGGATTCTCTACGACAAGTATTTATCAAGACCCGAGGAGTATTCGATAAGATAATTTTTCACTTTGTATATATCAAAAAATTGATTGTCAATCTGATGTTTAATAATTTTCAAAACAAACTTTATTAGTTTTAATCAAATATAATTCACTTTTATTTAAAACTACAGTTGTGAAAAGTACAATTGGTAAATTAATTGAATCGTTAGATGCAATACCAAATCTTCGCGACATTTTTAATCCAGTTGTCAGTTTGACGTTTAATTAATTTTTAATAAAAAATAAACACCAAACTGAAAACACCACATGTAGGGTATTATCGCTGTAATACAGCGGTGATTGGATGAAATTTGACACATGACTTGAAATTAAGTAGTTTGATTGATTACTATATTCAGTAAAAAATTATCGAAAAAATAGCACCACTAACTGAGGAAATACTATGTATTCGATTTTTGTGATAATATTGGAATATACAGTGTGTACATTAAATACGATATCCCCAGAAGAAATAGTCTGGCGATAAAGCGGGAGATCTGGCTTGCCACTCAATAATGCCACTTTTTTCAATCCACATATCTTGGAAAACTTGATTTAAGTAATTTCGAACAGCAGCACCCCGTTTGGTTATGCACTATCTTGCTGCAACCAAGTGTGATGAAAAATGTTATTAACTGTATTCCTTATTGCAGGAACTATTCGAGACCTTGATAAATCTAAATACTTTGGTCCGTTCGAAATGCCTTCTATAAAGAATGGCCCGATAACAGTGGTGCTTATAATCCTGCCCAAACATTTACTTTTGAAGGTCTTTGTGTTTTATGTTCTCGCATAAACTGTAAACTGTACCACTCAACATAAACGAGGTCCCAAAACCAAATATGTGAATTTCCCAAATAAATTATAAATAAATTTGATACATTGAGGTCTAATGAGAACCCATCAAATTATAAGATACCGAAAAATATAAAGGTCTAATGAGAACCCATTGCTAAATCTAATTCAAAATAGAAGACTCACAAATAGGTCAAGAGAGATTCCAAAAGCAAAAAAATTAATTTGAAAATTATAAAATATTTGTGTAAATCAATGAAAGTAATCATTTGAGCATAATTTCAAATAACAAATTTTAATGAATAAAATTGTAATCTGGTAGCCCCTCAAAACCAAAAATCAGTCATCTAAACAAAGAAAACAGATTTGATTTTAAAGTCTAATGAGAACGTATTATTCAAATCTGATTCCAGAACAAAAAAGATTATGGGTCTAATGAGAACCCGTTCCCAAATCTAATTAAATTAGATAACCAATCAATAGTCAAAAGAAACTCCAAACACAATAACCATTCAAAGAATGAAGTATGTAAAATCAAATTCTAGCAATTATTAATAACAAAAATACATTTAAATACAAAGTGAACTGTTAAATTATGTATATAATGATATCCCAAAACAAATGTAAGTCATTTTCATTGAGAAAAATCTGATTTAAAGATCTAATCTAAATTTAGAGACTAATCAAATCATCTAAAAGCCAGAAAAAGATTAAGGGTCTAATGAGAACCCATTACCAAATCTAGTTCAAACAAACAACCCAACAAGAGTCCAGAAATATCCAAAAAACCGAATACTAATCATGAATTTTGTAATTTAAAAATATGGAAAATTTAGAATTGATGATCATTAACTAAACTGTATGGTATCAATCTGATAATTTTGTTGATATTATCATGATATTATCATGATTATCTGATCAATTGGTTCTCATTAAACTCTAAATCAGATTTTTCTCAATGAAAATGACTCACATTTGTTTTGGGATATCATTATATCCATAATTCAGCTACATTCAAACGGATAAGGTGTTTGCGAGTGCGAAAACCGGTGTAATTAGCGATGATGAGTGTGGGCGAGTTGAGAGGTTCACTTGAACCTCCTGATCCGGGAAATCAAAACAACTATAATTTAAGTTCAATGGAGATGGGTCAAATACATGAGAATGGAAATAATAGTTCAATAAAGTCACATCAGGAAAAACCAATAAACAAATATTCATCAACTGATCAAGGTCCCTTTTTTGTATTTATTCAAAATAAAACTGGATATATTGGTAAGCTACATAAAATTGCTACGGCTAGGATAATTTTAAATGCCGAACCAGATATACGAGAAAATATTCTAAATATATCAGTTACAGGTATGAATAAAGTAAAGGTTGAATTAAATTCTTATTTAAGTGCAAATGAATTAGTAGAATCGAAGTTGTTATCACATGAACAATACGAAGCATATATTCCGGTTTTCTTTACCTCTAAAATTGAAATTATTGATAAAGATATTAGTGAATCAGAATTATAGGAGATAATTAGGCCAAGATTTGGAAATAAATTTTGTCAAAAAAATGATCCGTAAAATAAACGATGAATTAATTCCTACAACTACAATAAT
>CAJUYG010004580.1:0-16297 GCA_910591675.1 Galerucella calmariensis
ACCGCATCAACCTCTAGGGTTATGAGCGGGGACAAAGTGTGACTACATGAAAAAACATACAATAGTTCTTATATTTTAAAATAGAGATTAGAGTCTTACTTTTTCACAGTTTTCACTTAACGCGCGTTTCATATTAGGTGGGATGTTGTTAACTGTTCTTCTAACACTAAAACTTGCACAATCCAACAGTATATGTTTTATGGTTAGGTGTGTGATGGCTGAATGTCCTATTCTTAACCTGTTTAAAACAACCTGGTCTTTTCTGTTCTGTGGAAGTTTCAATCTGGATTTTACCGATGGCATGATTTCTTTAAGTAGTGAATTGGTTTCTTCCCATTTTTTTGCCAGATATTCCATGCAAAATCCTGTATAACTGGTTTGAAATCGGAAACTGGAATTTTTTCAAAAAATGTTAGATTTTCGCTGCAATTTCGTGCAATTTCATCGACTTTTTCATTCGATGGTATGCCTACATGAGAAGGAACCCACAGGAACTCTACTTAAACGTGTGTTTTCTGGAGTCTCTAAAGTTCTTCTTTAATATTTAAGAGTATTTGGTAAGTGGGAAATAGTTGTTTCATTCCTAAGAGAGCACTGTAGGAGTCCGATATTAATAATAAGTTTTTGTTTGGCTGTTTGTAGCTTCTCAATGCTTCAAGTATAGCGAGTAACTCTCCTGTATATACTGAACAGTGAGGATTTAGCCTGATTGCGTAACTGATGGTATCTTGTAAGAATGCTGATGCAATTCCGTTTTCTGATTTAGATGCATCCGTGAAATATGATCATAGCTAGTGAATTCAGAAATGAGATCATAGTATTTTAATTTGTATATGTGGTCGCTGGTAGAGTGTTTGGGCTGATTTGCTAGTGAGAAGTTGAATGATTATTTTCAAAATCCTAGAATATTTTTGGCTGAAATGAATATAATGAAAAATGAAAAAATACTGACTGAAGTTTTTTTCTACCAAACATTTTTTTGTACATTTCTTGTCAGAGTGATATTTTGCCTGCAAAAAAATCATTTAAGAACATGTATACTGCGCACGGGATACCTGGTCAGACGCGTGACTACCCATTTTTTAGTACGGGGTGTATTACATTATAATCTGATACGTACCCACGAGATCTTAAATTATAATTTCAAATACTCTATTTTCAAGTAGGAAATCCGAAGTTTTCAAATGGTATGTTTCAAAATTATTGAAAATAAACTTTTTCGAGCCTGAATTCATTCGTTGCGGAACATTTTTCAATTATAATAATTTTTTTTTGTAAATAAGAAAATGTCACTTTTTTGCTCTAACTCTAATTCTCCTCCATTATATCCATCCTACTAACCCAAAATATTTTAGAATTTTGAAAATAAAAATAAAATTTTTTGACTTGAGGGAACTTATTTAAGTTACTTGTATACACTGTATCCGTGAAGTATGGAACAAATTCATCTCTAGGACGACCTGATTTGCGTGCATTTTCAACCGTACCAGTTTCTCGTAATTTCTTTTCAATCTTACTGACTGTTGAACGCATTATAGGTCTTTCTGGATATTTATCATTAAACAAATTGCACACTTCCATCTGAGTTCGCGATCTGTCTCCATACTCAATCATCATAAGTATTTAAATTTTTTGTTTTACACTTAACTCCGTTTCTACTTCAAATTAAATCTAAGCAATAATTAAAACATTCACGAATACCAAAAATATTGTAGTACTAAACTGTCACTGAACATCAATAAAAAATTACATTTCACAAAAAAACTGTACTTTTTATAAATCCATAAGAAATAATTTCTTTCATATTCTGTCCGCTAGACAATAAGTTTTTTCGATAATATTGTTAATTTAAAAAGAATGTTGCGTTACTTTATGAGCACACACAAAACTATTGTATTTTTGTCCACCCTGTACCAATTGGAGTCAACATGTGATACATTTTTGGAATCAGCTCAGCTAGAGTAATTCGAAAATTGAGACAAAATGGGGGTGTTCCATTTAAAAAAAATGACGGTGTATATTAGATTATTATTTTAAAATATGGTAAATTAAAATCAAAAATCGATGTGTTCCAGGATTATCTTTTGAAATGGCCTGTTTAGCTAAAAATGAAACACATTGCTAATTATTACTTGTGCTTTTAGTGTGAAATTTACTGCCCCACCAACTAAGCTACTAAGTGTGCTACTTCCTCAAGATACTTGACGCCCTTCAGCGTATTTGAATCGTCCGTATACCAGACTCACTCGGCTTGTTCGGGTATACTTTGTTTCCCAGTCTTTTCTTGTTGTCGATATGTCAGTTGCGTTTATCGTATTTGGTTTTAGTCTCTGATAATCAGCAATATGCCTCCGGATCATATGCTGCTGACTATTCAGTTTTCTATGCCTAACATATCTGGTCTCTTCTTTTATAAACGTATGCAGTTGTAATAGGGCCTATGTGACACAGGTCATGCCTTGTACAGCCTCATTTGTCCAACATCGCACCAAAACAGAAGAGTGTACCTAAATAAAAAGAAATAATAGGAAAAAAAAAGACGTAAACAATATTTAAATTCGATTGAGCTTCAAAACCCACAGTGGGTATTAAAATGGAAAGAAAGTGGATGGAGAAACAGGGGAATTCTTATCTCAGTAAAACTTAGGCACCTCAACCACTAACACTCGCATTTTTCTGGATATGACAATATTGAACATTTATTTGAGCTTGAAATCACTATTTCAAAAACCAAGTTTAAAAATTGTCCTCCGAAATTTAAATGTCTTCTAAGCAGATTTCACTGATGACTTTGCGATGATAACCATCAATTACAAACACAAGATGTGGTAATTTTCTATTGTTGCTGTTCAGAATCCTCCAAGTGTATTCGACAACTTTATTCGAAGGATAAAATACTTTGTAAAGTGACAGGTTTGGTAGAGTGAACATTTAATTAATCTCTTGACTGATAACGGCACAGATAACTGATATAATCAAATGCAGTCTTATCATGCGGGTCATACTATCTGTATCTGTATCTGTAGAGTGGGGAGGGTGGGTGTGTAGGCTCACAGCACTTAGGCCACATGTGACCCATTGTACATCTTCCCGAGGAGTTGTCCTCCTAGGTCATTGTCCATCCTGTCCTTCTTAGGAAGGTGGACAGGTCACTAGGAGACATCTCCTTTATATCGGCAGGTGTAGGCCAAGACTCACCGAACACACACTCTCTTATTGACGATAACTCCGGACACTCGCATAAGACATGCCTGACAGTTTCATCTTCCTGTTCACACATTCTGCATAGAGGTGTGTCCACTAACCCCATAGTATGCATGTGTTTCCTTAGTTGATAGTGGCCAGTCAGAAATCCTACTGTTAAACGTAGGTTTTTCCTGGTCATCGCCAAATATTTCTTCGGCGCCAGCTTTCCAGGGTCGCCCAGGGTGATCCTGGCAAGACTGCATCCTTTGATTCCATCCCATCTCTTAAGGGATTGAGCATGGGTGTAACGTTTGGCTAGTTCCGCAATTGTCGGAGTCGTTAGGCCGTAGGTGTCACTGGGTCCTAGAATTTTTAGTCCAGCGGCGTCCCTGGGTAAAGAATCAGCAGTGCGATTTCCTTTACTCCTGTCGTGCCCTTTAATCCACCTCAGGATAATATTGTTATCTGCCGAGGCGTCAGCTAAATCTTGGTGGCACTCTAGTACTAGCCTCGATATAACACGTTGTCTGTTCAAGGCTAATAGGGCTTGTCTACTATCAGTGCAGATTGTTATGTTTTTTCCAGAAATTCCTCTTCTTGCTAGCTCTTTTGTGGCAATTGAGATACCAGCCAGTTCTGTTTGAACCACGCTGGTATTGTTTCCCATTCCCCACTTAATCTTGAGGCTCAGTGCTCTCGAGGGTCATACTATTCAACAAAGACATACTCACCGTTTTTGTTTTCTTTCATTCCGTTTAATCATAACTTCCACATGAAATCCGTAAGTTGAATAAGACAGACTTATGCAATTTTGACGAGAGAAAAAAGGATATGTATTTAGTTTTCAGCGATTCTAAAAAGTCTTTCATCAGCGAAGTTTCTATTTAAATGTCAGTTTTGTGACTAACAATTTAAAGGAATTATATAAATAATAAGAAACAATTTTTCGGTATTTTGCATCCTCAATAAAAAAAATGGTACTTATTTCGAGAGTGAATGAAAGAGTTGAGATTCGTCAACCAGTGTGCAGGAAACATCAACCATCATTATTTTCTCCGGGTATATTTGTAATCTCACATTTTGGTAACCTTTGTATCTTCTGATTTGATACATATGGTTAGTGACACCTTTGAACCCACACGATAAGAGCTCTTTTGACTATAGCTTCATAAAATCAATGCTAAGATAGTCTGAAAATAAAATTGAGAACTGTTACCGATAAGTACATAAACCTCTTAACAGTGAATGTTAGTGCTAGTCAGTCGCGTGGTGTTGGAAATCTGTTGAGAGGTAGATAAATTTCTCTTCCGTTCAGTCCAGTTCTCGATTTTACAAGCTCAGTGGATAGTAAATAATGTTGTTGGCACATCAGACATATTTATCATAAATTTAGAAATAAAGCACTTTTCATCCATATCCAGTAACTACTGATCCATCCAACATATGTTTGGAAATGAAACGTTTCCTTATATTTGTTTGTGGAAACTTTCATATACCATATGAGTGTGAAATAATGTGTCACAAACTGTTTTTAAAATATGTGTGGGTTTAGCTAATATTACTAAAAAGTATACACAAATTGAATTTTCTGACCAAAGGGACTTTTTGGAGGTCTTTGATTGCCTAGAGCAAGACTTGAATATTTTCCTTGACTGGGGAAATTATCCCTTGAATGATAAAGGAGAAAACTAATCCAGCTCAACCACTTTTACTAAAGCATGAAGAAACCAAAAATCTGATAGGTAGTGATAGTGGCACGAAACTGATTCAAAGTGAGTAGTTAAAACGGAAAAGATCAACAAAAAATAAACTTTATCTACGACCACCTTTGAAATTAAGCATTTATGAACCAAAAAAATGTGTGAAATCATACATTAAACATACGTTGAAAAGCGTGCGTAAATGAACAATGCTTTTTATATGGGTCTTTCATTATAACACCCAAAAGCGTACGTAAATGATCAATGCTTTTTGAATGGGGGTTTTCATTTTAACACTCTTTTTCAGCTACGTAATGATCGAGTTGCCTTGAATTTAGTCGTTTGTTGTATAAACTTTTGTGTTGTCAGTAAATTTGACAGAAGCGTCAGACAGTGAAAAATATTTTCTGTTATATTTAAAATTTTAATTACACTTATTTTGAATGGAAGAGCCTCGGGAAAATGCATTTCTTCGAATTGCACATCACCTGAAATTAGAATTCGTTGTGTATATATTTGTTTATAGAAAATTTATTTTTAGGTTTTTTAACCCCTTCAGAGCACATTTTTTTATTTTTTCTTCATGTGATCGTAGATAAAGTTTTGTATGACACTTGTGCGTGTAGTACTTTTGCACACTCGTTGCGAAAAAGGCACTCGCTACGTTCGTGCCTTGCATTTTCGCAACTCGTGAGCAAAAGTATAATGTCTGTACAGAAAGTACGAGGAGTAATAAACCCTAATTAAGTATGCAAAACCTTTACAGGGAGCACCATGAAATTTTTGATAAATTTCTTACTTTAAATTACATTTCTTCCGTAAATCTAAAAACCAGGTAGATCGACCCCGTATTTGTTTCACTTGTAGCAAATTTTAGGGTTTCTTCATTGTTAAAGGATTAGCAGATAAGCAATAACGCAATGCAGTGGTGTGTATTTTGAGAAAAAAATACGTTTTAAATTATGATATAATAAAAAATGAAAAGAAATATTTATTGGAATACATTTATTACTTACATTTTATTCTATATCCGACTCGGAAGAGGAAGAATCGTTGTTGACATTAATAATGATAGGGTCGATTAAATCATCACAAATATTGTCAATTTTCAACATATTTGCCTCTACTTTGATAACATGCTCGATACAGTTTGTCCAATTTTCCTTACTAACATGACTTACAGCACTCTCAAACAATTTCACAACATCGTTTATTTTAAAAGTAGTATTTTTTTTCCAACTTCCCCCTTTACCTGAGCCCATATTAATTCTATGGGATTAAGTTCACAATGATAAGGGGGAAGTCGAAGAACTGATATACCACGAGAAGAAGCCATTTCTTCTACAATGTAGGTTTTGTATTTATTCTTGTTCATTTTTGCAATTCTGTAAAGTTCTTTCCTTGGTGGATCTTTTGGAAACTTAATATTTTTCGAAATAAGCCACTCCAAAAGCTCTGCTTTACGCCAACGACTTGTGGGCAATGCTTTTCGTAACCGTGAATGGTAACTTGCGTTGTCCATAACAATAACAGCCCCTTTTGGAATCAGATCCAACATTTGAACAAACCATTCCTCGAAAACATCCCCATTCATATCTTCGTGATAGTCCCCCGTGCGTTTTGAAATAAAAGTTAATAACCAACCATCAACAAAACCTTCAGAACTTCCAACATGGACAATGATAAGTCTTTTTCCTTTTCCAGATGGTGGCTGCAAACCTAACGACAAACCTTCCACGAATGCCTGCCTTCCGCTTTTAATGTTTTCATCTTGCCAAGATTTCGAAACTGTATATCCAGCATTTATACACACATATATACAAAAATATATAAAATAATTATTGTTACAGATTGGTTTGTTTTCTATTATGAATAAACTGTGTTGCCTTTCTTTATCAAACTTACTAAAATTTATGTACCTCTATCACTTTTTTTTATTAAAATTAGTACATCCCGTTACCTCTGACCTAAATCGTATATTCTTTAGCATAGCTGCAACTCATTCGTTCAATACAAAATGTACCTTACGGTATACCCTCTTAAAATATATTTTGGTACGTCTATGAAATCTACCTAAATGAATGATTTATTACTCCTCGTACTTTCTGTACAGACTTTAACTTCACGCACTTGTATCATAAATAACTATCATGTGATGTAGTGCGTTTCTGTTTATATTACCCAATTGTACAATTGGAATACCCTGCCAAGGATATGCAAATGATAAAACATCATTCGTGACTTCGAACAAAACGGTCTGAATTACACAAACAGCTGGTGTGGGGAAGTGGGACTTAACATAACCTCACCAGAACTATGTTAACAGCCTGCACTGCGGAAACAAAACTGAACCTCAAAACCATTAAACTTGATGGAAGAAAAGCTGAATGGAGACAAGAAGTCAAATATCCCTGACTCCAGTTATGATGGTGTCCTGAGTCCTGAGCTGGATGTACAGTACACTTATGCAGCAATTCCGTGGAGTAGTAAACTAGCTTGTATATGCTTCACAGTGATAAGGACATGCGCAATGGGGGCCATGGAAGTGATTCTCAACCTCACAACACTACATACGATGGTTGAAAGTGTTGAAAAAAACATGATACATACTAATTAGAAAGGTGATCATAAAACAACCACCTCCTCGCGTAGTAAAGACCAAAAGTTCAAAAAATTCACATCAGCCACCGTATCAAATTTCAATTTTATCAGGTAAGCAGCGAACGTCTTAAAATGTAATTAACTTGTATAGTTGAGAACACGTACAAGTTTCCTTTACAGGAGAAGGTCCTTCAAATACACGTACTGCAAGTGCTATTTGGGATAGAGAGGGATTACGGGAGCCATATAATATAGAAAAGGTAACTAGTGAGGCTTACAATTGATTAATTATGTAATAAAGCCTACCAGAGGCGGATCAATTTACTCATAAATATCGAATTTAATGAAAAAAACACTCGTATCGTTCCCAAAACTAATCACACGTCCATTCCCTTGTAAAACATTGTTTCAATATAATGAAATGTATTCGGACATGCGAAGCTACCAGGTCATAAACAAGCAGAAACAAAGATAAATTATATATTGACTGGATGTATAGGATATTCATTAAAATCCGAACTGTAGGTAGGTGAGCTGGTTCAGGTAATAAATTGTCTTCAGTTGGAGAACTGGATATATATTTGCGTGCACGTTAGTAAGTCAAACTGTATTAGTTCTGGAATGGGATGAATTATAATGACAAATAAATAAACTGTATAACATTTTTTATGTTTAGTGTAGTTTACAGGACCAAAAACCATTTAATACTTGTGATAACCACTGGAAATATAAGCGATATCTCATTGGATTCGGAATGACGTATGGACAAATGTATTATGTCATGAATAAATTGATATAAAAAAGGCATTTCAACAAATATCTCACAAACAGCTCTTTAACTTCAAGTACCTACCTCTAATGTTAAAAATAAAATAGATCGGCTCACATCTGCTTACTGTAAATATATCTACTGTACTCTTGTAGCTTTGAAATATATATATATATCGAGTCAGGCAACACAATTGATTTAAACATGTATATACAGATTGCGAAAATTCTATTCGCGACATACTTTACACAAGTACGACAATGGAATTATTAGAAAAGCTACTTGAAAGAGAGAGAAGAATAATTGTGCTTAGTTGGCGATGGGCGTGTGTTTAGTGCCCCCTATTCTAAACGCTGTTGCTAAATGTACTTATCTGTAAAAGTTATTCCCAATTTTTGTCGGCAACAATGTTAAATAACAATATTTGTTAAATCGAAAGCAGTGTATATGTTACATTCCAAGCCCGATATTGTACGGAGCCGGCTCTGTACAAGCGATTTTGTACGAAGTCCGCTCCGTACAGGTCATTTTGTACCAAGTCAAAATTTGCTTCTCCTTCCCCCTTCTGGACTTGGTAACAAATCGCTTGTACAGAACCGGCTCTGTACATTATCGGGCTGGGTACGTAACGTATAGATTTTATTTACATTAAATTGTAATTTTCTCTTGAATAATATCATTTTATTCTCAATTGTGTTAATCTTGCTTATTTTTCAAAAGTCAATAATATTACCAATATCTCGATTTTCTCCCACTAAATACGGCGTTATCCCATGTTAAAAGCCCAATGCAAAATAAGTTATTTATTCTTCTAGGAAGTACCAAAAATCCTGAACTGGCAACGCTGCTTTCATATCAGATTGGTAGCTGGAGCTGAACACACGCCCAACGCTGACTGCGAACTATTTTACTCTCTCTTTCAAATAGTTTCTCTCATATTTTCCTTGTCGTACTTGTGTAAATCGTATGTCTCGAATATATTTTTCGCGATCTGTATAAAAATAGTACCTAACATAAAAACTTGTTGATGATAATGAAACGTAAGAATAAAACAACATTATTGAGAAAATAACTATAACTAATAACGAATATTTTTTTCTCTTGTATTAACGACTCCTTGCAATTAACGAGACATTCTTCAAATTAAATCAAGGATTACATTTGAACTTATGTTCTTGTAATGTTTTCGCTACAGCACTGATTTTAGGAGTGTTTTTCTGCCTTCGACGTAGTGGGCTGTTTTTCTATGTTAGCCGGTTTGGCATTAGAATAACACACAGTAGTTCGTCAACAATTCAATAAATTTTAATACCTTCAACGAAATCAAAGCTACATTATATGTAACCATATACAAGACAAACTTTTCAGTATGAATCGGATTATTACTTTTTTCTTCGTTTTCAAGTTTTCAAGCACTCATTCTCTATGAAACATGACTTAGATTTGAATTTGAATCACTTAATTACTATGGGAATTGACCCATTTGGTCTGATATTATCGGTTTTATACCAGAAAAGAAAAACAGTGTAGGTCTAGACTGGATGACCCTTCTGTTCGCAGGTTTAACATCAACTCTCTCAATAACCTCGCTGAGGTAAAACTTTATTTAGGACGCGAAATGTGCATTTGGCCATGTCTACCCCAACAACAAGAAACTATTAAAACGACCTTAGAACTTCTTGGAGGCAGTGGTGCGCCGGTAGCTATTTTGAATCGAAATATAGAACGAATAAGAGAAATATATACGAATATACTACTTCTTGAACGTGTGGTTAACACATATTATTCTACTTCTGCAATAGCGATTTTCTCAACAAACGGAAATTCTTGCCTTCGGATACGTTGCTTCAACCCAGACATAATCGTAATTCCGACTTCCACTGAATATTCACTGAAATTGGCAGCTTCTGGCAAGAGTTGGTAGGTTTATAGTCGTTTTGATATCACGACCCGAGGAATGTAGCTGTGAGCTGTGAGTCAATCTCCAACAAAAACCAACTCTTCGTGCCTTTGAAGACTAAAAAAATGCATAAAACTTTTTGGTGGAAAAATTATTTCCTCAAACTATCTCATTGGTTTTAAAATTTATCCAACAACTGATCAATCACTTCATTATTTTTGCAATTTAAACCGACATATATATGTAACAATAAAATTGAGAATATTTTCGTTAAACTGTCACTCAACTTACTTTGAGATGAAGCTTTTATATTTTTGAAAAAAAAATATGCTGATATTGTCAAAAACTGTCATCAATTATTATTTCACCAAACATCAGACCATTTTAAAACTCTACAAAAAATTCATTGTTATTTACAATATAAGCTAGAATAATGGACCACTTTGGAAGATTATGATAGGTGAAGCCTCAAATCTAGTTATAGTAGCTTTATGCTGTAAACATGCTTTAATATTATTCCCAGGCTGTGTGTCTACTCTCATTTTCCGTTTTCGGTTATAGCTTATAAATCATTCGTGACGACTTCTTTATCGTCCGTAATTTCATCCGAAGTAATACTGTTTGCCATCTTGTGTTTCACCCGTCTTCTCTGTACCAATGTATGTCGCTCAGGAATAACCTTGTAATAAACGTTTCGTAATATATAAAATGCTTTATATGTCCAGTTCTATCCACCCAACAATCAAATTACATTCATTTCAAAGCAGGAAAATAGGAAAAATAAGATTAGTTTAAAGAAAAAGTAATTGTAGGTGGCTATTGCACATAATACTAACAAAACGCAAAATATTATTTTCCTACGACCACATAGGAAAGTGACATATATCGCACTGACTAGTTCTATGGAAAGTGACCTTTATTCATACGCGTACGGAAAAAAATCTTATCCGTACGTGTGCGGATGAAAAAGCTGTCAAATTGAATGTTGAAATGCTAGTCTTTTTACTCCGCAAATTAATATGTATATGTGAAATGCTTATTTCCTAAGTTGATTTGTCCATATAATAATATAATATAATCTATTTATTTCATTTAAAATTAAAAAAAAAATACCGAGCCCGGACTCGAACCACCCTACTGCTTGTCAAAAATCGAGCCCACGGATGCCTAGACCGCTCGGCCATCCCACTGTTGTAGCTTATGGTTCTTGTCCAAGATACTAATAAGCGCTAAGGAAATATACACAACAGTTTATTTATTCTCCAAAATAAAATGTGTTTATATCGACATTTATTGGACTTTCATGTTATTAAAACAATAAATATCCGTTTTCAATTATTTGAACAATGAATCCTTAAAATAGCTAGTTAATACTTTCAATCTCCTACAGGTAGGCAACAAGTTAAATATTAATTCTAACTTTTTTATAAAGGTACTTTTTTCCATTGCATAAAAATCACAATTTTCTGGGCCAATTTCAAAGCTAAGTAATCAAAACCATATAAAGTATTTACAAATACATATATGTAAAAACTCTCACATCTACATAAAAAAGCAAGATTATACATGCCTAATTTGGTAAAAGTATATCGCGTGGTCGTAGGAAAAATAGTGTACATAACTTGTGCGAAAGTGATTTTTCACACTCGTGGGATTGTCTCACTCGGCTGCGCTCGTGAGACAATACTTCCCACTCGTGTGAAAAATGTCACTTTCCGCACACGTTACGTAATATACTATTTCATTATTAATAATTGTTAAGATTTCATCCATATTCTGTTCACATTATATATTTTCATGTTTACTGTTTATTGTAATATAGCAACAGTATCTGCAGGGTGTACCAATCTTACGACAAACTTCAGTATATGGGTTATTTTAAGAGTCAAAGAATGTTATAAACAAAAATAGTAGGTGTGCTGAAAGTCCATATTTTGAAATTATATCGAACTATACAGAGTGCTGCATAACTCCGTTACAAACCAAACATATGATTTTTCAAATGGGAACCCCTGTATATTATACCGAATTCGGATTGGTTACATTTTTTTGAAGCTTTCGATATGAGGTTTTGCCACGTTATACAGAGTCCTTCAAAAGATATGGACACGTTTATGTGAAAATCGCAGGTAAACCAACGCTCTGTAGCTTGTTGTACGTTAGCGAAAAAAAAATGTATTTTGCCAAACAGAGTTTTGTAATATGATGCAATATCTCCGTATCCTATTAAATTTCGATTATATTCTTTCTTGTATACAGGGTGAACGGAAACTCAAACTTGTCATTTTCTTACTTCTTTCAAATGGAACACCCTGTATTTTATAGCAAAAATAGAATCTTCGATTATGTAACTTTAATTTTTGTCAAGTATTCCCTATACCAAAAGTTTATAAGAACACAGTTATTTTGTAATATTTATTGTTAAATATAACTACTGTCCTATTATGTGAAAGCATTAAACGTTGTATGTAACAAAAAATCCTAACTAATAATAAATTTTAATGAACAATTTATTCTGAGCAAAACTAGCCACCAGAAGTATAATCCTAACCGTAATATCAAGCTGAAGGTTCAAAGTGATCACCGTTAACATCAATGCAATGCTGTAAGAGGGGGCCCAACTGATTGGCCAGCTCGGATACCCGATTCAACAAAAGTAGGTATATTTATTTTTTTCGGGTCTTGAGAGGAATAAGTTTATAAAATTCCCGGCTATTAGAAATGACATGAAAGAGATAGTTAGTGCGGCATTTCGATCTGCTAACGTTAATATGCTGAGAAATGTTAGTCAATCATTTGAACTATTCTGCAGCATTGCATTGATGTTAACGGTAAATATTTTGAACCTTTAGCTTAATATTACGGTTGGGATTATTCTTTTGGTGGCTAGTTTTGTTTAGAATGAATTGTTCATTAAAATTTATTATTAATTAGGATTTTTTTTACATACAACGTTTAATGCTTTCACATAATAGGTCAGTAGTTATATTTTACCATAAATATTACAAAATAACTGTGTACTTATAAATTTTTGGTATAGGGAATGCTTGACAAAAATTGAAGTTACATATTTGAAGATTCTATTTTTGCTATAAAATTCCATTTGAAAGAAGAAAGAAAATGACAGGTTCGAGTTTCCGTTCACCCTGTATACAAGAAAGAATATAATTGGAATTAAATAGGATACGGTGATATTGCATCATATTACAAAACTCTGTTTGGCAAAATACATTTTTTTTCGCTAACGTACAACAAGCTACAGAGAGTTGATTTACCTACGATTTTCACATAAACGTGTCTATACCTATCTTAATTATGAAGGACTCTGTATAACGTGGCAAAACCTTATATCAGAAGCTTCAAAAAAATGTAACCGATCCGAATTCGATATAATATACAGGGTTTCCCAATTGAAAAATCATGTTTGGTTTGTGAAGGAGTTATGCAGCACTCTGCATAGTTCAATATAATTTCAAAATATGGAGCTTCGTCACATCTACCATTTTTGTCGTTAAAATTTTTTGATATCTCTTAAAATAACCCATATACCGAAGTTTGTCGTAAGGTTGGTACACCCTGTATATTGTTCTTTTTGTATACCAAATCCCATTTTTCAGAAGCTGCACTTTTCATAAGCTTACGTTTGCTTGAATGCGTAGTGCCCTGTTCTTAATCAAAAGTGAGAGATATTGGACACTCATAAACTATATTCTGTTTGAAACTAAATGGATTGGTATTACTTATTGAAAACGATGTCCTATGGTCCAACTTAGGCACGAGTATCTGATCTTTCATTTCATCAAGATATGCACACTCATTATGCTTTAACATTATGCTCCCACATTCACATGTAGAGCTTCGAATTCTGAGGTGTCATTGCAACATTCATAGAGGAGCAAACTTCTAGAACTCCAGCTCAGTTTTCTGGGATTTGATTTTGTTCAACCAGATATTGAAACACTGTACACGCTTCATTAATTTCAACAAGCAGGTGTGAAATCCGTATTAGTTTCGCACCCAGAGTCATTCCCGGATACTTAACCCTCTGGCTCAAATGGAGTTGCACCTTAAAAAGACACAGATGTTTCAATCTATTAAGCTTGCTTCTCTGTTATAATAACAGAGTGTTTCCCTATCACAAGGTTTATATTTGTATACCCCAGGGTGTGAACCCATAGTTGTTCAGTTCAATGTTTATCTGCGAAAAGGGCATCCCTTCCTCATCAAGATCAAAAACCATGTCATGTGAAACATTTTTCCATGATATTATTCAATAATTCAAAATTAACGCAACAATGAACTCATTCCATTTGGGGGCTCCAATCCGTACAACAACATCCATGGAATAGATTTTTACTAAATCATGTTTATCCACGTGATAACGTAATATTATTCGATTCAACCCTTCTGCGTCTGGCTTATATAAATCTTTATCGGCAAGTTACGGCGACAGCATCGGACTTATAAGCATGGCCTTGTAGACGTTTATTCAACCAATATATGTGTGCTTCTTGGATTATCCGAAGTCTGTTTTCAGTAGTAATAACCCAAGGGCATTGATAATTGTTCGAAAAAATTTTATGACAGATGTCGAAAGCTTGTTGCTTGGAAACAGACCGACGCCGTAGGCGGAGGTCTGTTGCCTATAAGCAACAAGCTTGAGAAAGTTGTCATAAAATTTTTGAGCATTTATCAATGTCCGAGGGTTATTCGGATAGAAAATTTTTTGCTTATTATAGAAAAAGAACAGATCTTAAACAATTTATCTAAAGGTGCAATTAACAAAGGAACAATTAGAAAAGTTAAATGTGACATTTCGAAATATTAAATATTAGAAACTTCAAAGTCGAAATAAATCAATATGCATCCATAGCAACGTGAAAACAGCCCCAAGGTCTGTTTTCAGTGTAATGTTGACATGATTGGGTGAAATTGTTCATGTGATAAAAAATGAGGAAATTTGATTGGTTCTTGGAACTGTTAAAAAATTTTCAACATAATATACTGTGAGAAATATTGATATTGCATTTAGTTAACTTGTTAACGCTGTTGAGAGCGCTGAGACTATTGAGTCATACGGATATCCCAGTATTACGTGCTGTGTTCGTGCTACAAATCAGATATTGAAGTTTTAGAATAAGAGTATTTCGAGATATCGGTGTTTGTATAAGGAAAACAAAGTTGCTGCCATTCTGAACTATACTAGTCATACGGTTCACGTCAATTATTCGTTAGGCTTCAGTTCGCACACTCCTATAGTCTATTTTTATGAATGAGAGAGTATTGAATTAAAGGATTCGTAATTCATAGGCGTGTCAGTTCTTCTACTAGATTTTTTGAAGCTATACCTCAAGAATTTTCGCATGAAATGACATTTGTATAAATATAATGAATATATCGGGTGTACACTTTTTATCCTGATATAACTTCTGAACAGCTGAAGGTGAAAATATTAAAATGTTTTATACTTTAACAAGGTATGTTAAGAACATTGAGTTTTAAACTCTGGTTTTCCTAGAGCTATACGTGCTGTTTCAAACTCGCCACATTTCTCTTCTTAAATAACTCTGTAAATCGTAGATCTTCCAAGACCAAGTGGACTACTAACTAATTCCACTGTGTCATCAATACTTTTACATAAATGTTTGTCTTCAAATAATTTAAAACCGCTTTGGTGCACGGTGTAGTGAAATTCAAATGAACTAAAAGTTAATATTAATCAGTTTATTGTCACCAAACTACTTCTCCAACTGCAGAGCAGAGAACCATTAGTAGGTAAAACCTCACAAGGATTTTGGAGATGTAAGAGACAAGTAAGACCTTTCCAAATTGTAATTTAGTAATGTGTATAGGCTAGAGTTCATCCTTTTACCTGATTAGTGGTGACAATCATACAGATTAATATTTTGGAAGTGCAGTTTACCTCAGTTTGCATTGGACTCCACTCAGACATTCGTTATACTTTTCCATTAACTGAGATAGGTTCATATGAGGGTATTCATAGTATATCCTGTATAGTTCTTCCTATACTTAGAAATTTAAGTAATATTTTAGTACCCAAAACAAGGACATTATCAATTTACTGGTATATATTAGATCCTAATGTAATTTAGTATTGAGTTAGCTAAGTAACCATAATAT
>CAJUYG010004581.1:0-10776 GCA_910591675.1 Galerucella calmariensis
GTTACATATTATATTATAGAACTCTTATACAATAGGTATAAAAGTCTACAACTAACTAGAACTGCTACTATGGAAAATGAACGAATATCAACAAAAACAAATATAACTGACATTTGACACAAATAGTGACAGAATAACAGGAATGAAATGGTGGCTTGCTAGAAGTTCTTAGAACTATTGGTCACCGATGCGTTGAGAATATACCTAGCTGAAACGTTATTTTAAATTTCAAGATTCACGCTCCGGGGGTATACCTATACATCGTCTCAATAGAGCAATTATAATATAGTCTAGTCCTATAAAAACTTTAGGTCAACGTGCCAACCATGCTTCAAAGTGTTTAAGAAGGCTGAACAGATATCTGCATCATGGTAACATTCAGTTATGATTCGGTTGTTCAACGTGGTTGTGTGCGACTAGCGGCACTATACAACCTTTATACAATCATTTGCTTCCTAACCTCAAAGTGGTGTATTTTGATATTGTTATTGTCTTGTCGGTCATATCAATTTGTGAAAATAATGTTTAAAATAGACGAGACTATTGAGGAAGGTAACAAAGAACTCTCTCTCACTCAATTCATATACTTTAACTGTATGTGTCACTCAACAAAATAAGATATTTCAATGCAAAAGCCACTTCAGTTGTAAAACGCAGATTTTGGAACGAATTAATTCTGTCATACACAGTTTTATCCTAAAAGACATTTATAAAGAAGATAGGCTTATAGTATTCAAAGTTCTATGGCGTGCCGTTTTGGTATTTAATAACATCGTTTTAAAAGAGGAAAAAAATATATATCTCTTCTTTCAAACATTTTTATTTCGTAATTATTCTGTTGAAGAATTAAAATTATGTTTTTCATAATAATAATACGGGAATTTCTATTATGAAAAACATAATATAAATTGCCGATTTAAAATTATGGAATACATAATAAAAATTCATGAATTAAAATTATAAAAAACATAATAAAAATTCAATTTCCATTATGTAATGAGGTTGCCTATACTAATCTAATGCAAGTAGCTGAAATCGTATAGTAAATGCATTACTGCAGAATAGGCAACCTCAATACATAATGTAAATTGAATTTCTATTATGTTTTCGATAATTTTAATTCTTCAATTTCTATTGTGTTTTTCATAATGGAAATTCGTGTATTATTATTATGAAAAACATAATGGAAATTCAACAATTAAAATTATTGAAAACATAATGGAAATTGAAGAAAAAAAATTATGAAAAACATAATACAAATCCGTTTTGTATTATTTATTCAATAATTTTTATTCTTGAATTTGTATAATGTTTTTCATAATTTTAATTCTTGAATTTCTGTTATACTTTTCATAATTTCAATACTTGAATTTCAATTATGATTCTAATAATAATAATACACGTATTTCAATTTTGAAAAACATAATAGAAATTACCGATTTAAAATTATGAAAAACATAATAGAAATTCTAGAATTAAAATTATTGAAAACCTAATAGAAATTCAATTTACATTATGTATTGAGGTTGCCTATTCTGCAGTAATGCATTTACTATACGATTTCAGGTACTTGCATTAGATTAGTATAGGCAACCTCAATACATAATGGAAATTGAATTTCTATTATGTTTTTCATAATTTTAATTCATGAATTTTTATTATGTATTTCATAATTTTAAATCGGCAATTTATATTATGTTTTTCATAATTATTATAATTATGAAAAACAAAATTTTAATTCATTAACAGAGTAATTAGAGAATGAACATTTTTGAAAGAAGAGATATTTTTGTTTTTGTTTTTAAAACGATGATATTAATTACCAAAACGGCACGCCATAAAGTTCACGTATAAAAGTGTTTCATAGTGCAACGCAATTGAATGCTATAAAATATTTATTATACAACATTATAGAGCTTCAATAAGACAAGCTCAAGTAACTATTTTATAATGGTGTATCTGTTAGTTACATATTATATTATAGAACTCTTATACAATAGGTATAAAAGTCTTATAAAATGATATTTTGATATTGTATAAACTTGCTTATAAGGTATTATATCATTTTAAGAGAAATGATCGTATAATGCGTTATAGCATATATTGTAAAAGTCACTATAAAATAATTTAATACAACAACTTTCTTTAAAAAACAAAATTATCGTAACAAAAGGCCTAATAAAAGCAAACAGTTCTTAAGGCAACGCTATTCGACTATTATACAACAATTCAGTCCTTTGAGAATTCCATTTTGCTACTTGGGAAGGCTCTTCGATTCGATTCGAATACTCAACTTTTGCACAATTCAAAAAGTTTGCCAATTGATAATTTTTCACAAATCTGCTTATATTTGGTATTTGATTTTGGAAGTTTAATATTGAGGTCTTGCATTGAGAGTAGAATGTGTCCTTCGAGAATTTAAAAAAAAATTAAGCACCTGGCTTACTAAGCTCTTATTTCAGTACCAATTTTTTCTATCGTTTTGTCTAGAAAATATTCATGTGTTTATAAGTGACATTGATCCTACACAAACAAAAAATGGATTGTGAACTGATAGATTATCAAAGTCTATATATTCCAATTATATAGACTTTGTTATTATCACCATTTGAAAATTGATGTCATGTATTTATTCCCCATTAATCAATGAGTAAGACTAATTCCGAAAAACGTTTATAGATTCCCAATGAAGACAAAACGAATAAATGCGAACAAACCATACAAACCCATTTAAATTCCAAAATACAAAACTCGTTTTAATGATAGTTGAATCACAGTTTCATTACCTGTTAAAAGAAGATTTGGTCTGTTTACATTTTAACACAGCCAATCTGCATATAAAGTAGTCTCAGAAGGATATGTTACTTTAAGCAGTGGCTTACTTTTATAATTGTGAGGAGTCCAAAATATAAATAATGGTTATAACCCAAACTATCGCTGAAATAATAGTACAAAATTATTTCGCGTGGGGCTTTGTACCGTAGTGTATAATAGGTATACAATTTTTTCAACTACTATCCAACAGTAAGAAGGAAACTGAAAATAATAGAAATTATTATGAAAATTGAATAGCACATGAATGTAAGTTCGAGTGACAGTTTCCACCAACAGAAGATTATCATCATTCAAAATAGGATGCAGACGTACCTATCGAGGGGGCAATGTGTCTCACGTGTTTTTCTAATGCCCCACTGACAGTTCTTGTTGTTTACGGTCAATTATTATTCATCAATAGTGAACATTAATCTTATTGTTATGTTTATTTGAATATTACATAAATATGCTTAGATACACGGAAAAACATCAGCATTTTGAGAGTTTGAAAATATTTCCAGCTAGAAAAAGAAGCTGGTGGTTATTATTAATTTCATAGCCTTCTCGAATTTGGCTGAATACGATCCTGATGATTTCATTTATCAAATTCAAGGTTAACTATATGACACAATAGCAAATAAAATGTACGATATGCCCAAAACCCTAGAGCCAAGAAGGCTATTGGATGTACTATATACAAAATTATGTTGCACAAGTTTTTGTTAAACTACTATCCCTGGATTCTCAGAAAATTTAAACCTGTTCATTATTTAACTAGATTGACAAGAGGAAAAATGTTAACCATTAATAGAGATATTCGACTTTCTAGTTGCCTAGAATACCCAATAATTGTCAGCTTCATAGCTAGTGGTAGAAAAAATACATTATATATAATGTAGTAAGAAGCTCGGAACTGGAGCCATATATTGATAATTTGCTGCCAATCCATGAAGTGGAGTTCCTGATATATGGTAGAAATGTAACCGGAACCAACAACATTTTGAGAGTTTTCTCTGAAAAAAAAAGTTTGGGAGCCTCTGATCTAGAATATCGACATTATCCTTATCCATCATTATTTCTAATGAGTGATTCAAGTATATTTCCCAACAATGTAACTTCGTTGAACAGTACTTGAAACTATTTTATTATATTTCAAAATAAGTTTATGATTATACTATTATAACCTCCAGGTTTCCTATCCTTTCTCTATTGTATATGATGACTACAAGACGAATAATTTAATATATTCCCATATTCAACTATTTTATTTATTTATTATTAATGAAATAACCATGTCTGATTCATGAAGTCTTTAGTCCATAACTGAAAGTTACATAAAGCACATTGTTGAGTTTATTTTAATGTCTTTTGCATTTACTTCAATGATAATTATAATTCAGTAACAAATGGAAACATTTACCTATTAACTCGAATTGTTTGCTTGTTGTTTGATGTATACTGACATGTTTTAAGAATAAAATGGCTCAATAATCCCGGAAAAAATTCGCACGATTTTTATATTTTTTGTGTTTAGGTAACCCTGTATATTCTTTTTTTTAGATCCTCAGGAAATACTGAATTTTTGTAATGTTTCATACCTATACCCCCATTTTGAAGTTATAACCTGCTACCCAGGCTGCCATGAACTTGCAATGGTCTCCAAGTGCGTTTAAAGGTCGATTCAAACACATCAGTCCCGTCACGTCACAGTTCCGGCGACGAACCGAACAATCCGACATAAAAAATATTCTTTAATAGAAATATCCGGCGGGGTTCACATTTATCCGTTGCCAAACAGTTTCCAAGCAATAAGGCTTCGACCCACTTCTGTGACGGAACGGTACCGGTTCGGCGTCGGAACTGTGACGTGACTGGTGTGTTTGAATCGACCTTAAGGCACCTATGAATCTCATACTATCTTAGGATGGACCTGTATGGAATCAAGTGCCTTCAGTGCTACTTGGCTGTCGGTGATGATGTTAACATTTACATTACCTACCATTATATCGGCCAAGATTCTTTAATTCTTGATTCTTGAAGAAAGTGCTTGTTTCGGTCCTTACTTATATCTTGATAGTTCTAGTAGAACAGCGTGAAAATCATCAAGAGTACAAAAAATAATTCATGCATTTGTTATAGTAAATAAAAAATCCATTCTTGAGGTAGGAAAAGCAGAATTAACAGAATAATGTAGGGTAAGCAAGAATTGCTTCTTTAAATACTGAAACGATTATTTACTTATATTACATTTTTGACAAAAAGATTTTCTAGTGTTCATCACGTTTCACATTTTTAGAGCAAATACCTCAAAATATGAAAATCAAAAAATTTAATAAGTGGTACTGTACCTATTTAATGTTTTCATTCCACGTCCCTGTGCATGTCGTCGCCACACCTTGAGATAAAAAATAGGTTGCAATGAAGGTGTTATTTAGATCAGATATATAAAGGGTTATCGGTTGGTAGAGCTTTGTTTAATAGTCTATCACGTTCCCCGTAATTATATGAATAAATGCAATCCGATGGAACTAGTTCTCGTCGTGATTGTCTCTAACAAGGTTTTGAAGTTTGGGGAGTTCTAACAAATTAACTAGCAGAAATAAACGGGTGAGATAAGGTATTTCCCCTGAACTCACTATGAAATGATTGTTAATTGAAGGTACCTACTTAGGTATTTGAATAACGCTTAATTTGTTAATATTCCCATTATCGGAATGAATTGCAAAATACAAGGTTGTAAGCGCACTGCGCAGCCGTATTATAGAAAATTTTGTTTGTTAAAAAATGTTGAGCATAATTTTTCTGGTATCTTTTCCAATAACAATGGCACATTCGGAAAACGAAAAGTACCATTTCCGGATTTTGACGAATATCTCCGTAGGTATCTAGCCGAGATACAGGGTGTTTTTAAATTCATGCGACAATATTCAGGGGGTGATTACTCGTATGGAATTAGGATGGGTCTTTCCAATAACTTAATTTCCTCAGCCCACTCCTTTCCGACACTCTTAAAAGGTGGTGACTAGAATTGAGATTTTATTTATTTTTTCAAAAATTTCAGTAAAGCTAGAACCTTGAAATTCTACAGTGTGTCTACGTAAGTTGGCGTCATATGTGTAACTTTTTTATTATCAAGTTTTCGAAAAAAAGTTATTCTTTATAAAAAGTTCTGCATGGTCCAAAATATAAAATGCAACCATCAGATATCAAAATTTAGCAGTCGTATACGTGGTTTGTCAAAAAATGTGATTTGTGCTCGAGAGTAAAGTACCTTTATTTTTAACAATTTCGAAAATTATTATGAAAAAAAGATGTTTAGAATTAAAAATAACTTTCAAATATTCAACATTGTTTATTTACATCAGAAAAATATTTTTTTCGTCATTTTGTCTGTGAAAACGAAGAAAATTTTAGTTTGCACATTATTGCATTATTGCATAGTGGGTGATAAGTATAATACATTTAGAGAAGCAGCAGACATTTTTAATATCCGACATCCAGAAAAAAATATTCACCATGAAACAGTAAGAGAAATATTTAATAAATTTAAGACTTGTGGAGATGTACATAATAAATTTTGCAAAAAACGAGGAAACATGGTAGAAAATAATTACATTGCGTTGCAAGTTATGCTCTCTGCACTGAACATCCTCAACACTCTTTGCGAAGAAGGGCATCTTTATTGCCATTTGATGTGAAAAAAGATACAGTTGCAAAGATTCTAAAAAACACAAATATCACCCTTACAAACCTCAACTAATTCAACCTCAATTAAGACCAGGAGATAATGTTAGGCGATTTGAATTTTGTCATGACATACAGGGCAACTTAGAAGTTAACCCATTTTTCTCAAGACGTGTTTGTTTTTCAGATGAAGCAACATTCTCTCCAAATGGGACAGTTTCTAGCCAAAACTGCCAATGGTGAAATGATACGAATCCACATTTAACATTGAAAAATAGGGATCAGTATTCGTTTAAAACAAATGTGTGGTGCGGAATTTATAAAAATCGAATAATTGGACCTTTTTTTTGACAAAACTTAAATGCGGATCGTTATTTATTGTTTTTAAACAATGAAATAAGTGATTTTCTAGATAACCTACCCCTACGAAAACGTCACCAGATATGGTTCCAGCAGGATGGTGCCCCATGTCACAGCAGATTAGATGTACCTCAATACATTGAAAATAATTTCAATGGAAGAGTTATATTCATCGTTTTTCGGAAATTCGTTGGCATCCGCGGTCTCCGGATTTAACCCCACTTGATTTTTTCTTGTGGGGTTACTTAAAGCAAAAGGTATACCATCAGAGGCCATTTCAAGATGTGGACCATTCAGAGAGAGAAATTACAAAAGCGGTTCGTAGTATAACTCCCCGTATGGTGAGAAATGTCTTAAGAGAATTTTGTAATCGAACGGTTACATGTATAACCAGAGATGGAGGATATGTGGAGGCATTAGTTAATTGAGTATAGAGATTATTATTTGTTATTCATTTAAATGCATTGTTGCAACGTTACAACCTAATGATTTTTAAAGGTTATCAGTGTTCAAAATAAAAATTTAGAGATAATTGTCTTGATGTAAATAAACAATGTTGAATATTTGAAAGTTATTTTTAATTCTAAACATCTTTTCTTCATAATAATTTTCGTAATTGTCAAAAATAAAGGTACTTTACTCTGGAGCACAAATCACATTTTTTGACAAACCTTGTATACGAATGCTAAATTTTGATATCTGATGGTTGCATTTTATATTTTGGACCATGCAGAAATTTTATAAAGAATAACTTTTTTTCGAAAACTTAATAATAAAAAAGTTACCCATATGCCGCCAAATTACGTAGAAACACTGTATAATTTTCGTTCACTCGCAAAGGACTAACCACGGGTACTTTTTCACTATTCCTGTTATACGGGGGTGAAATTAGCAACCCCTACTTTATTTCATCACATAACTTTTTTTCGAGATGAAGTCTTATGGAAAAAAATTTAACCGAAAATAGTACCAAAACCACAATCAATAGCTGCAGAGAAAAAAAATACCATAATTTATATATTTTTTAATAAATTGAATGGAAAACAGCAAAGGTGTAAAATGTAATACGATTCATAATAAATGCTGCAAATGCACGAAAATTACAGAATTTCAGGTTTCTAGCTCTACTGAAATTTCAGAGAAAAATGGAAACTCAATCTAAGTCTCCACCTCTTAAGGGTAATATCTCGGAAAGAAGTGGTCTGAGGAAATTTGGTTATGAGAAAGACCCATCGTAATTTCATACGAGCACACCTCCTGAATTTTGTCACATGAATTAAGAAGTACCTGTATCTAATTTTCCAACAAAATACCAAACTTGTTCCTCATTCAATCGATATTTCATCCATGGCTCCTTAAGAGATCTCTGTATACGTCAATTAAATCCGGTCCACCCTGTATATAGATGTTTTTGACGGGGTCGTAATGACCTCACGTGGTCATTTGAGTATTATTTTTGACGTGGTCATTTTAAGGTTGATACGCTTCCAATTCCAACCATCTATGATTATTGTATTTCATCCTCTCAGATTTTGAGGTATCATTTTCGTGGGTGAAAACCGTCATTATACGTTTATGGAAAAATATAGTATTTTACTTCAAAAATAGTAAATAAAAAATATTCCAATGTAGGTATATTATGCTATTGTGTTTGTTCAACCACTCGTTTGAAAGTGTTTTTCTAGAATACTATTTATTACATTGCTGAATGTCATCGTTTAAAAACGAATAAACACACAATGCAATAACCATAAAGTGACAAATTATGTAATAAAACTTGTACTTCACTGAAAACCACCAAGTTTTGCTGTTAAAGTGAATTTCCGCCACTTTTCTACAATAAAGGAACTTTTTTCCATTGGCGTATCATGAATTTCCCTGGGAGTATTTTCAAATACAAATTTGTATCATATGAAGTAGTGTCAATAGCTTGTTTTTGGAATAAGTGAGCAAATTACGGGGTTTTTATAAATGGGTACATTTGAAAATATATTCCACTATATTCTTCTGACTTGTCAGTTTATATGAATTGATTGGAAAATATTTACACACTTGTTCACAATGAAAAGGAAAGGATGGAAACATTTTGAAGTTAGTGCACCGAGAGAAGAGTTATTTATAGACAAAATAAACCGATTTGTTCGACCCCCCTTTGTTTAAAACTAACATTGCTTATTTATTATTAAGAAGCCATATTAACGTGAAAATATTGGGAAATTTTGATAAGAAAAAATGATTTATTCGAGTGTAATTTCTTTAATGTAAAAAAATTTGTTCTGCTTTATGCACACCTTCATACAATTGTTCTTCACAAACTATAAAAGTCTACGAAGCACAATATACTATTTTGTTATAAAATATAACAATGCTATTTGGGTAAAAATTGTTTTCATTACCCAGAAAAAAACCCAACATCTTCAATAATATTCCATCACTTTAAAACAACAAATTAAATATTCATAGTAAAATATCATTTGAAAGTTTTGACAGAAATTTACATTTTTTAAATAAGCCTATAGATTATTAGCCTCAAATAAGATCTACTTTATACCGAAAAAAATAAGTATTTCAGTATAATTGTACATTTATTGTTACGAGAAAAAAACTTATTTGATACAAATCACATATTTCTCCACCCTTAAGAAATCACATTATCCTACAAATTATGTGTGGCAATTGAAACAAAGAATTCTCACCCCACCCTTCCCTATTATTCAGTAACGGTCACCACCTGTATACGTTTGGCATCAGTCTGCATGTGAAATTAGATTTTTGCAATATTACTGATTATTTTGTTTTTGTGAAGTATGTAGTTAAAGTGCTCTGGACAAAAATAAGTTTAATAATAGAATGAATGAATTGTTAAACTCATGGCGATTACAAGAATTGTGAGATATCTTTGAAGGTAAGGAAATAAATGACAATTATATTCAAGTAGGTAGAAGTAACGAGCAAGCGAAATGTACCTCAAACATACACATTTCTCAATTAAACCTGTCAGATCTACTCCAAGAACTCCAAAAAACTACTATGGGGAAAGCATTAATGAGCACACTTAAGGATAAACAAGGCTATCTTGTGGATACCATTGTTGGTTGTTTTAGATCATGTAGGTATATGTTTAATTTTAACAATGTTTGGTTTCCATTCTATGAACGTATGGTATCTATTTTAAAAATGTATAGTTTTCTTTTCAATAGATCAAAATATTCAGCAGCAAGTTTTTTATTCCTATTCTAGTTCGCCTAATGGGTGCACCAGGCCTATTGATAAGTAAGGCATACGGGGTTGACATATCTAATGTCGATCATCAAAAATTACAGAAGCTGTTCACTGTAACTGGAAGTGGCTGGGCTATTGAGATATTTACCATGAATTCGACATAGCTTCTGATTCATAAGGACTAATTTTTATGGGAATTTTGTTAATATTCTAAAATATATATGAATTTATGTATAATATGACTAGCTCACCAAGGGTTCTGGATAAACTGCATTCAGAAATCTCGTCTTCCACAATTAATTTTGTAACAGGGGAAACGAATGCAGTCAATCTTAATTAAACGTCAGAATTACATCCACAGTTTATTAATTTGAAATAGAAATTCATTAGAACATACAACACGACTTTGTTTTCCTACGAAACTTCTGTTGTGCCGTCTATGCTCCCAGTATTTACCCAGAATGCATATAAATGAGTACAAGACTGTAATTCTTAGGAAAATGTCAGTGACACAGCTTAGACGGGCCCCAACGTTCCCATTTGAATACATTTCAATTCTGTAGAACCCCTCAGTGAACGTCTGGATTGAAAACCCGATTAGAACTCCCTGAAATGCCTTCTTCGTCCAATTCAACATTACTGGTGAATATTTGTGTTTGTAAAAATTGGATCGGAATATATAGGCATGTAACGTCT
>CAJUYG010004582.1:0-16283 GCA_910591675.1 Galerucella calmariensis
TTTTTTCACGACCATACAGCAAAAATTAATTTAATTGCAATTTTAACAATGTTCCGGACTTCGGACAAGGTTGCAAAATAAGATTTATTGTCGTCTCAATGTACCATTCACTTGACCGAAGTTTGAAAACTTTTGGAATTATTGTTAAATTTTCGATTTCGAATGTCAATAATGACTGGAGTATGAGTGGTATGAATAAAAACGAAGTACGTGCTAATACTAGAAGTATTAGCATTTTTTATAAAGTAGGCTCTTCAAAACTTAGAAGAAACTACATTTCAAAGTAGATACTTTTAATTTTCCCGGAAGTTACTATACTAAGTAGCACTCTCGTGAAAATGACTGAAGTATTTACTGCAATTTGAAGTAGCGACTTACGACTTACATCAGATACTTCGATTTCAAGAAGAAATTGTAGTATTTGCTAAACGTTAGCGAAGTTGGTAAGAGTTTATTGAATAAAAAAAGTATTAACTTGCAAGTCATAACTTATAAGAAAAAGCTAAAACTTCTGAGTAGATGCTAATACTTATTTTTTTTCATAAAAACTAGAACTCTCTCGAAGGTGAATACTGGAAAAATCTTTTGAATTTTGAGTGATTACTTATAAGTACTTACTTATATTTACTAGTGTTTACTTTTTTCGTTGTGTTTCAATTCATTAACATCACAAGTTACTTGCACATTTATGCTAGCAAATCCTTTTCTGTTAATAAAATCATCTCCAAATTCTGGTGGTTTTTTAATTGTGGTGGACCTTTTCTAATATACAATCAGCTACTTCACTTATGGTTTTGCATACTGTAGTATGATGAACGCCAAAATCTTCACCAATACCTGTTTGAAATCCGGTATCACTAACGTATCGTAGGAATATCTCCATCTTTTGCAGAGATGCAAGTGCACCTCCTCTGGATTTATCTTTCTCTGGTAAAAAATAATCCGAGATATAGTCTACACTTTCACTTTCAAAACGCAACAAGAGCTTAGATTTGCTTGGGCTGATGCTTCTTCTCTTCCTATAGTTCTTCCTATTACGAACATTTATGAAGTCCACCATGTTTTACAATATACTAGCAACAATCGTAGGAAAAAAGGATGCTTTATAGGTACCTTAAAAATCGTCAAGTTATAACTTACTAATTTAAGACAGATGTTATTTTTATTCAAATAAAAGTAAGCCAGTACTGGAAAAATCCTCATATTTTAAGTAACTACTTCAAACCAGAAGAGTTTGCTTATGGCCATAAGTAATCTCTTTTACATGAAGTAGTCACTGACCTTTTATCCAATTTATACTAAGAAAATACTTAAATAAGAGCAAGTAGAAGCCGGTACTTTTTTTTATTCAATAGACCCATAGCTGCTTCTTGGGAATTCTATGGTTACTTTTGTTTACGCGGAAGAAAAATATATAGTGCATAAATATTGGTTAACTCTTTAGGGGCTGTATCTTTTGCAGACTTGATAGCAGGTGTCATTTTTCCATCCAACAGTATCTTGAAATCTTCTAGCACTGGGTATAACAAATGCTAATTGTATATCTTCATTTTGGAACTCTTCTTGCTGGGGCATTTCTTCATCTGAAGACATTTTACACAATCACGAGCACACTTTATTACTTTCAATAATTTAATTGACAATCAAGAAAAATAGAAAATAATACCTATTTCGGGTAGTTTCGACAATTTTGAATAACAACAACGATGGAACTGAAAATCTCATGAACTTGTCATAACCTGATCCCCGATCAGAAGGAGTGGGAGATGCTGCACATGTCGAAGCCTATACTACGGGCTAAAAGTAGATACATACCACAGAACACACCCAAGTAGATACTACAAGCAGTGTAGTGAATACTGCAACGTTAAGCATATTCTACCGGAACTGACCAGATGCTTCATAATGGAGCAGATACTTTGAAGTAGATCCTTAAATTGGAAAAATTGAAAGTATCTACTTTGAAATGTAGTTTCACCTTAGTTTTGAAGTCCCTACTTTATAGAAAATGCTAATACTTCTAGTATTAGCATGTACTTCGTTTTTATTCATACCACTCATTGTACTTAGTTTTTATTCATACCACCCAATAAAACAACAGTAGCTGGAAAAAGCTGAAAACACAAAAAATGTCCCTTTACAAAATTTATTTTACGCCCTTGGTGGAATAAATTAATAATAGAAATTGTGTTGTTCGTTTTGTATTGATTTTACTATTTAGGATAGTATTTTTATATCCTTGTCCAGGCTGTTGATTTTACTCAGGTCATGGTTCTAAATTTTTTTTAAATAAATTTGTTAAAAATTTCAAGTTTAGGAAATTATATTTTACAATGAGAAAGAAGTTTCATTACATCCAAATTTAATATTTAAATAACAGTTATTTTATTTATGAAGAATTATGATTATTTTGATGAATTTTGTATTTGTTCCAATTATATTATTACTTTTATTTTTATTCTGATTGTTAATCAATCTTTTTACCTACGATAAACACCCTTCAATTTTGATATTTTAAATTAATGTCCAATTTGAATTATTTGAAATTTACTTCCCAATTTCTTTTCTCCGTGCATAATTTTAATTCTCCATATAATACGAAGCTTCTTGTCTATTATCTTATTTTTTCTTTTAAATAGCTCCTAATATTTCAATTCATCCAGTGTATTTTTTATTCCCATTCATAATTCCATAATTTCAAACTTCTATATTTAATTTTACTTCTTTAATTTATATATATATTTGCTGTATATATATAAAAAATTATTTTACTTTTCTTCCTAAATTTTTGGAAAAAGATCTCTCTCTATATTTATTTTAACATCGCTCATCTATTATTTTTTTAGATACCCCTCTTTTCAATTTAAAATTTTTTTATTGGTTTATTTTAGCTCAAGACCCAAATTATCATTATAATGAGGCTTTATTCTTCTATTTTTTCATAAAATAATTGACAAAAAACTTCATAATCATGGAGACTAGACATAAGGAGCACAAACTCTGTAAATAAAAAGTGTCCTCGAAATGGGTTAAATTGTGATGGCGCTCGTGTAGCAAATTGGTCTGAAACGTTTAGTTGGAGTGTCATGGTAAATTATTTAAGGTTATGTAAATGGGGATGGTTTGTTTATTTTAACTAGGTTACATTTTAAGCTTGGTTTTAGCAAATACCAAGGAAAAAATAAGTATCTCGAGTAGCTGGTGCTATGTTTGGTTAAAGGTAAGTTTCTTCAATATATTTATATAATTGTGTTGGAAAATAGTTATGAATAAAAAATATTCCTTATATTTCTACACATTATGCACAAATATGTACCCATCAATCACTGGTTTTTTCTGTTGTTGCAGATAATGCCTATTCGGTGATATTTTTTTTATCATTTTAGTCTAGCTTGACAACTTTTCACAACACTCGTTTCTACAATTGTTAATTTATAATCAACTTTTATGAGATTTTGCTAGGTTAACTTGGTCGGTATACTTCACTCTGTCCTCAGACCAATTTGCTACTCTCGCGCCATCTACTATTCAATGCTTTTCGCGGAAACTTTTTCGACATTTTTCCTATACAAGTTTGTCTATCACATTTGATAGTTCACTTATATGCAAATTTTTAGGCTAAGATATTAACACATTTCTATAATCCTATTGATACATATCTATACAGTTTATCATATAAAAATTTCTACAAATAGATTAACTCCTTATAAAACTTCATGGTCCGACTATGATAAAAGGGAATTTATGCAAATAAATGAATTCCTCATCATTGTACACTAAACAATATCACCAATGGATAAAAAACTGCGGTTTCAAGTAAAGCTAGCGCATTTTCTCAGTGTTAAATTTTTGTATCAAATGAAATCTATGAAAGGACTGAAACATTATAGACAGAATCTGACAAAGCTTCTACTTATATTTGCTTTGTAAATAGATCTATTGGGTAATTCGATAGTCGGTTTTAAGAGGAAAATCTCGAGGCATTATTAATTTTCTATGGCACAAAAACTGATGCAAAAAATAAAAATTGTGCCTCAATATATACAGGGTGGGGCAATCTTCTGACATTGGGAGGATTACATCGTTGTGGTGAGAGATAGAACTTTATAATGTTGTGTGTGCTAATACAGTTACTGAGAGCACATTTTGAAAATACTTTCGATTCTACAGGGTGTTCCAAAACCACGTAGCAGCACAAACTTACATTTTTTCAAATGGAACGTACTATATTTTGTTCAAGAATCAAAAAGATCTCACCGAGAGCGTTACAAAAATATAGCACTCTAATATATTATAAGGGTGTTTTACAAAGATATGGCCAATTATTAGCAAAAAAGACTTCATCTTTAACACGCTGCAGAACAGTAAATTAAAATAAATCAACAGGCATTTGTGTTCAAATGTCAAACACACATCATTGACTGTGCTCAGTATTAATTACTTTTTTCATCTGTGGCTTCTTCAATGCAGGGTGAAACAAAACGCAAATCAAGCAATATCTCAAAATTTTTAAATGAATCACCCTATAAGTCTTTTTACAATTTGTTAGTACAATTAATAAACTTTCAAACGATGTAGTGAACTTAGGGCATTAGTTAATGGAAAATCGTGGATATTTTATGATAAAGGTCAAAAACAAGTATTTTACATACACAAATAAAATGGTATTAAATTTTCACGTGCAACCTCTTGTAAATTTTAACATTTCTTCTTTCCTTCCTCTAATGGTAAGAGTAGAAGTCAAAGATATTTTAGATGCATCCAAAATTACGATTGGAATTTATGCCTTAGAAATGTTAAAATTCACAAGATGTTGCATGTAAAAATTTAATACCATTTAATTTGTGTATGTAAAATACTTGTTTTTGACCATTATCATAAAATATCTACGAATTTTCCATTAACTAATGCCCTAAGTTTACTACATCGTTTGAAAGTTTATTAATTGTACCTACTAACAAATTGTAAAAAGACTTATAGGGTGATTCATTTAAAAATTTTGAGATATTGCTTGATTTGCGTGAAAAAAGTAATTAATATTGAGCACAGCCAATGATGTGTGTATGACATTTGAACACAAAGACCTGTTGATTTATTTTAATTTACTGTTCTGCAGAGTGTTAAAGATGAAGTCTTTTTTGCTAATAATTGGCCATATCTTTGTAAAACACCCTTATAATATATTGGAGTGCTATATTTTTGTAACGCTCTCGGTGAGATCTTTTTGATTCTTGAACAAAATATAGTACGTTCCATTTAAAAAAATGTAAGTTTGTGCTGCTACGTGGTTTTGGAACACCCTGTAGAATCGAAAGTATTTTCAAAATGTGCCTTCAGTAACTGTATTGGCTCATACAAAACTATAAAGTTCTATCTATCACCACAACGATGTAATCCTCCGATGTCAGAAGATTGCCCCACCCTGTATACAGGATTATTCATTCAACTCCAATATCTTGAGAATCCTCCAGATATATTTACCTATATTCTATTTTTATGAATAACAGAGTATTAAAATAATAAAGCATTCGTGATCCATAGGCGTATCACTTTTTTTAGTAAACAGTTAAAATATTTTTTTAAGTTATACCTCGAGAATTTTCGTATGAAATAACATTTGTATAAATATAATAAAGCTTTAAACTTTGATATTGAAACAACATTACGTTCATAAATAATAATTTTAATATAAAAATTCACCAGTAGAGCTACCTCTTACAAATCTAATCAGAAGATGAACTGTCGCAACCAATAGTTACAATGAGTGGCTCGATCATTTCATCGGTACCTACCTAATATTATCCAGCTTCTACCTTTTCTCTTCTTCTTTAATCATATGATTTACTGCCTTCTCCCAGTTTTTATGGTTCACATTATTTACAGCCTCCAAAAACAACTGTTTAACATCACTCATTTTAAAAGAATTATTTTTTCTTGAAACTTTTCCCTTTCTCTGTGTCCATACCAACTCAATCAGGTTTAGTTCTCAATGATATGGTAGTGGTCATAATTGACTAGACTTGTGTCCATATCTAAGAAATTGCATACAGAGTGATTCTTCAAAAAAACTGCGCAACCGATGTATTCGAGTTTAGACTCGTCAAGTTTTTATATATGGAAGCAGGTCTCGTAAATTATGATACTAGATGACTATCACTAACGTATGGCGTTATGATTTTCAGGGGACAAGTGCTCAGAACTTTTTAAATGCACTGTATAATATATGTATTTCACAAAAAAAGTACATTTGATCAGGCTCGGCCTTCTGGAATACATACTATACAAATGCGACTAATTTCTAAATAGTATTGCTACAATCGATCAAAATTTCATGTAGGTAAATATATTTGAGGCTTTACAAGATTTTGGTCATTATCGCAATGAGGAATCATCCTGTATAGGATAATAATAAAAAAGCATACTACCAGGAAAAAATGTTTCTAACCGAATAATATTCCACTTCTAAACTTATACACTATATACTGGAATTTAATTATTGCATATTATTTTACTTCTGCAGTTTATAAAGTTGGTTGAACTTTGTAACTTTAGAAATTTGTACTTACCTTCCATGAACGATTCACAACTCACAACTCTCCACTTTTGTTTTCCAAAAGTGTTTTTCGCAGCTCATATCAGAATGAAGTAATTTTCATTTCAGACTTGACTGTTTTTCGCTTCAGTGATTCCACATTAGAAAAATTGTTTCTTCTTAAACAGGGCTGAAATATGTTTGCAGTTCTTTCTTTCACAAACATGAAAATGTTATTCATTTTAAAAAAATTTTGTTAAGCCATTTTCTGTTTACTGTTAAAATATTTTGGATTTCAGTAAACTCTAGAAAAAACCTGTAGATATTGTACCTACCTAAATTTGTCTTCCGTATTTTACAAAACTAAACAAGATACGGAATGATTCACCAACAACAACCTATCTTGCTAATCCAATCTCGTCTCTAAAAAGAAACAAGAGCTCAGCTTGAATGACATCAAAAAAGGCAAGAAGAGTATACAAGTGTCAATATTCATTAAAGACTGAATGTACCCTCCAGCTACTAACATTTTCATTTCACCAACAAGAAAGCTAAGGCAATTCGTTTTATCGAAAGTGCCAACACAGAAATAAACAGGAACTTTATTTTGTGTTTTAAAAAATGTCCACTGAATAGTTTTACGGTAGTGGGATATTCTTAAGAATAGTTTATATTCTTTTTTGTCTTAATAATGATTGAGAGTAGCAAACAATATTTTGTTAATAATAGAATGTAAAATAATATGCTAGTTGCTTAGCATTTAAATTTGAAAAGTATATTCAGACGGAAACAAAATATCTTGCTATCTACCATTAGCTTAAAAGGTCCTCAAATTAATAATTAACTACCACAACTGTAAACTCGAGTGAAAATTATGAATACCCAAATCCTATGTTTATAACTCGACCCAGTTTTTACTTTCGCCAAGAAGGAATAGCATTAGGAAGAAAGATAAAAGCGGAATTTCAATTTGATTTGCCTAATTTTTTCGACTATATAATTTATAAATTATCACCAGCCAACAGCCTTTTTGGATGTACAAAAACGTTATTTCACTCCATTGTAACATTTTTTTAAACAATAATAAAAAACATACTTAGAACATTGATTGGGATGAAATAAATATAAAAACTAGACAATGTTAAAATCCCCAAGGTTATTTTTTAAAATATGGCAAAGCAAAATAGCGTGAATTCAGGTTTTCTAAAGGCATAGTGGAAATTTAATAGCATTTGCACGTTGCCAGGGATAGAAAATTAATAATGTGTAGCTGTACATATGTTACATAATTCAATATCAACGGCAACTTAAACTCATTCTTAGAGTAATAAATAAATCTGATATAAATATTTCTATTAAATTTAAATTGTCACATAGCACAGCAGTGTTGGTTGTAAACAAAGTATGTGTTGTCTGCTTAGCGAGCTATTCATCTAGTCTGTTTTATGATAGAATGTTTAATCATAGCGCATTACAAAGTTTTTACCTTTTAACTGAAGCACGGGTCACATTAGGCTGGTTGCCAGCCGTGAATTAACGAAGCCGCTACTATAAGCTTGGTGTGACCGCGAAATCCGCAGCTGACACGACCAGCCGGTGAGTATTTGCCGCTGACGAAGTTGGACATGTTCAACTTTTGGTAGCAGCGTTGAGTGAAAAAATAATAATAATAACTTATCATTCAGCGGTAGCAGGCAGCGGCGACTAAAAGGTCACGTGATCCACTCAGCCAGCGTCGAGTAGACATACACGTGGTCTGTTGTTTTTATTTGTGAATTTTGCATAAAAACACCGAGATCGTGTAGTGCTCTGAACAACAAAGCCATAGATCTAAAACTATCTCCATTTGCAAGATATCTTAAGGTTATTTCCAACTTGATTTTACACGAAATCAACTGACTAAATCTAGTATCTTGTTTTTTAATTAGCGGTTCAACTAACTCCAACAATTCTTGGAATCTAGGAACTGACATTCGCGAAACATTTCTGTAAGTTTCTGGGTCCTTTTTTTCAACTCTTCTGAAAGTCCTGAGGATGCTCCTAGTTCTTTCCTCCTTTGTATCCAAGGCCTACACCACCATCGCGTCTCTTCTTGCGGTTCAGCATTTCCAAACAAAGCTCCGTCACATCGTTGATATTTATCACTCAACGGTCACACTCCTTTTTAATAACCGCCTAATCACTTGTTTATGTGGACCCAAAGACGAGATGCTGACTGGAACTAGAACCACGCGAGTAGCCGAGTGTGACCGGGTTGTCAGCCGCTGTTTGCTGGCGCAACCAGCTTAATGTGACCCGTGCTTAAGGAGAAACAACTACTTCTCGGGATATATCACAAAACAGTCTAGGTTAGACTGTTTTGTGGGATATATGCCCCGATAGAGACTACTAAATACGTCAATTTTACAGGAAACTGTAATAAAGTATATTAAAACTTGACGATTGTACTCAACACTTCGTTATATGAAATTTCCAAATAATATTCGAAATATGAAACGTAATTAAAAACACTCGAGGAGAAGTTTATGAATTACATCAAGAGTAATTTTATTGAAGTTTTAATCACTCCCTCTCTCTCTCTTTCAAGGCAACAAGAGGAAGTTTCATTTCCTGAAAAGGGATTTATTAGATATTCAATTTCCACTTCACATGTTGTTCCATTAATTTTTCATTACTTAGGTGAATTTTGTCCCAGCCTGTAACAATACATTATATAATATATAGGTTGTGTATTCAAGAGGAACAATTTAGAAATTCTCTATGGTACAGTTTGGTCTTAAGTTAGGGAAGCTTTTAAATGCCTGTTGAAACCACAGGTTCAACAATTTGTATATTTGTGTATATTGCTATTTGAAATTTCTACCGGTGCGCCACTGTCTCCAAATAATTCGTTCGTTTAAATAATGATTTCTCTGTTACTATTATTTGGCGCTGGGCTGATACTTACAGTACTTTCTGAGGTTAAGGTCGGCGAACCAAACATTCTACGCGCGAAAAGCAGTTCTCCCTCGTTGCTTGCGAGGTTAACTATAGTTTATGTTGAATCTTCAGCTCGAATGGTCACCCACTTGAGTCTTTCAGTTTCCTTTCTCGGTATAAAACCGAAATTTTCAGACCAAATGTGTCAAATACCATAGGACTTAATTTGAATTTCTTCATTTTCCTGGATAATAAGTGCATTTTTCTATAAAACTAGTTCCTGATGATTGTATAGTGAGTTAAACCTAAAAATCAAAGTTATGTTTCATACTGAATAGTGCTTTGAAAACTACAAAGGAAAGAGTAAGACTGTTCCTAATAATTCCGATTTCAAACTGAAAGGCTTGTCTAAATTCATTGTTGCGTGCACTTTCGATGTTCGTTAAGAATATTAAAGTTTACTGAATTGTTGACGAATTGTAGCGTGTTATTTGATGCCAGAACCGGCTGGGTGGATGGAAATCCACTGCATCGAAGGCAAAAAAAAACTTTCTTCTAAAACCAATGTTGTGGTAGAAACAATAATGTCAATTACTCGTTAATATTATGTACCCATGTCTTTTTGTAGTGATTATCCATTGCGACCTCAAGGATCTATTGTATCGCTTTATTCTACTGAGCTTCTGAAGAAAATTTTAAGCACCAGCAGCTCCTTGAAGGGATTTCAGAATACACAGGATTTGGTTAGGGTTAGTTTTTCCCTATCATTCAGTAATTTTTCGGATTTTGTTTCTTTCAATCTTGCAAGTATCTGATTCCATGTTTTTCCTTTCATATACCGCAGAATTTTTTGCATTTTTAATTCCTCAACAATTCGCGCCTTTTTAATGTCAGAACAGTATCTTCGATAGTCTCAGTCCTACCAGACTTTTCCAATAACTTCATTGCTTACTTGGTTCTACCTATTTTTCCAAAAGGGTGTTTCAGCACCTCTCTTTTTGTGATTTATTTTCCTTCAATTCCAGTGTATCCTGAAACTCACAATATTTTGGAACTGATTATACTCTACGTTCTATTAGCTCCTTGGCTTTCTGACATGGAAGTATTCCTTTCTCTTGTAGGTATAAGTTTTATCATCATTGTTCCGCTTGACAGATGGTTGGGGCTTTACCAAACTTTCAAGGTATTTCAAAATATACTGAGTGAATTTAACGTAATGAATATATTTTTTAAACACTTTTTACATTAAAAGTTACAGTTAATTTTACTCTTTAGGGGCAGGGATGAAGTATGGAATCAACCAAGTGAATATATTTCAAACGAAAAAGATGATATTTCTGAAACTTTGCAGTTAATTGCAGTAAGGCCTGATGGCTTCAACTAGATTATTTGAGACGAATAACTAGAAGAGAGGAAATAATATTACGTCGAGTAAGACGTGTATATTCATAGTATTGTGTTGTGAAAGTTAAAGTTATAGAAATAAAGAAAGTTGAGGAAGTAAAAGAAGTCACATTAGTGACAGCGGTAAGATAACTTCCATTAGCCATCTGCAATTCATTAGTAATTGGAAATAATTTAATAGTAGAATCCTGACTTCAAATTATGAAGATTCAACCCAAAACACCTAAATAAAATGTAGCTGCTTACATAGTTTAAAAATTTAAAAACCAGTGGTGCTCAGTACTTTAAAACTGTTTTACGTATTCATTTTATATTTGGCAGGAAGTGTAGACACTGTACCCCCCAATAAATTATATTGAATCTACTATAAAAATATTTCCAATTAGTAATGAATCACCCTGTATTCTCTTTCTCAAATTTTTGAATATAATTTGGCGACGAGACACCCAAAATAAAATAAGGAGATGCTTCAACTGCAGAAGAATCAAATACAATAAAAGAATGTGACAAAAGTAGAACCTGCTCGACGAATAGGGAGTTAAGAAATGAGGTAAGAAGGTCTCCTAGATCGCCATCTCGGAGCCCAAATTCCAACGAAAAATAACCACAGTAGATATGCGTCTCTAAGAACCTAGCCGACTTTCAAGCAGCAATCAGGAAAACGAATGAAAGTGGACACTACATGTATTTGGAGCCCGCCCAAAAATCCGCACTTACAAAGCTTACTTGTCAGATAGCACGTTGAGAATCAAAATTACCCTTTCGTCATTGAGCCATTAAGTCTTTCATCCGAACATGGATTCTAAATGGGAAACTATATCCTATTGGGAGATTAGCTGAAGGACACATTGTTTTCTTCGAGAAGAAGTAACAGCAATTATAAAGATTGGTAATACTGCAATAAAAAAGTTTCTGAGTGTTCCACGCCTTTGTATTGAATTTATAAATAAACTGCATTGTTCTAATTACTACTATTCCCTTCCAGTGTAAATTTGGATATCCTGTATAAGTATTTTTTCTATACCATACCAACAACAGCTCATTTTATTATATTAACTAAGAATTCCATCTTCACACGGAACTTGGTTTATTATTAAATTATGTTTCCGTCTGACTCGACGAGATACTTAAAGATCTTATTTGAATAACGAGAATTTCTACAATATTGAGAGGTTTCGAGCGAATAACTGGTTTAATACTCATTAAATAAATATTGAGTTAAGTTGGGTTATTTTTTTTTCATATAAATGTCAATAATAAAGACGCAAAATAAACAGATTGAGTTAGAATAATCATCCGTTACGTGTTGTCGTTTTGGTTTGGAGATGGATGTACCAATTGTGCCAATTTAAAATTAATTAATTTCGTAATCGGAAAATTGCATCGCCAACAAAGTTTCTGGATTAAATGTCGAAACGACGAAAATAGTTAATCGTTTCCCTTGTTATTTATAATTTTATCAAGCTGATGTACAAAAATCACAGGTTTGCTAATAAATATGTCGGTGAGAATATTTTCAAATTTATTGTAATGGTGTATTTTTGATATTCAATTTGTAGATTTTTTCTGGAGATTCTTTTTTTATTTTCGGTCCTGACTCAAAATCCTTGTTGGAAATGTCCAAAAAAGAATTCCCTGCAATTTTGAGCTCTAATTATTAACTCTTAATACTCGCCCTAAGCGTTACAATATTTCCCATTTAAAATACACGTTAATTTTTAATGTTAGAGTTTTCCTACTCGGTAAACAATAAACTACTTTTTCCGCAAATCGCTAGGAAATTTTGACATTCCTGTCAAAATTTCTTGAAGAAAAAGTCAGGACTTCCTTACTGTAAGGAAATGTCATTTCCTTACTGTAAGGAAATGATATTTCCGTACAGTTGTTAGTGTTCTACATAAATGATTGAAAACACATTGCTTATAAGGAATTAATTTATATTTTGAAAACATCAAGTCATTGCTGAATACATTTTTAAGATCAATTTGTTATATTTACAGTAATTTGACAGTTACTACAATTATTGAACATTGGAGGAACACTCTTAGAACTATGAGAAACATTTTGGACAACATGCAGGGTGGTAGGGTCATTTTGTTGAATATTTTGTACTGTGAAAATTTTATTTGCCACCTCAACCTTATTGTTAAGCGATTCTTCGATATATCCTTCAGCAACGTTTGATGACTTCCATCCGCCATGCCTCTTTAAACTAGTTATGTCGGCACCAGAGTCAACCAATATTGTTGCAGAAGACCGACGAAAGCAGTGACCAGTATATTCTGTCGGATTTACCAAGTTCAAATAAGTAGCAACTATTTTGGGCATTTTTCTAAATTGATGAATTCCTACCACTTGTCTACAACCCTTTTCGCTTTGATATTTAAAGAAAAATCAGTCACTGTTCATATTTTCTGGTCTTAACGAAACATACTCGGCTTGCGCCTCGACTTAGCAATCTTCACAGTCGTCCAGGAATGTTAAGCTTTTCCTACCCGGTAAACAATGTACTAATCTTCTGTACGTACCTTGTACCATTACTTATTCTTTTTTCTCTTATTTTTTTGGGAATCAAACCACAAAAATGTTTTCTATTTTTTATTTCGACTAGTAATGGAATAAAAAATAAAAAACAATATTGTGGTTTGATTCCCAAAAAAATAAGGGAAAAAAGAATATTATACTATTTGTTAGAAAGCTTCTCAAATTAATTTTTCTTTGTTTCAGGTGAGTATTTTTTCACGAAACAGCAAATCTCGTAGTAAAAAACTGTAAGGTAACTAATTTTTGTCAATCTCCATGAATAATAGTATATTATACAGTCAACAGAACCAAACAAGAGCCCCGGTAAATATGCCACCTAACAGAAAGATCATCGCAACGAGCCAATCAGGAGCTAATATTAACCATTGTACATTAGTAATAATTGTTAACATAATCGAAATAATATGACCGAGTGATTCCATCAGTATATTAAAGCAGATGGTAGTTTCACTTTTGGTCCAACATAAATTTGTTTGTTTACCCAGGAGATTGTCAGTCAGACGACGGAGTAAACGCTGCTCGTGGTGCTTTTGTGAATTATTTTTAATGTTTGTCTTAAATTTGGCTAATAGTGGTAAAAATTGTATATACACCATGGTTGTGAAGACATTTATAAACTTCGCATCTTGGTGCTCGGTCAATAATAATAGTCTTCACCACGTTGGTGTATAATATACTATTGTATGCTTTTGATTATTAGCCATTTAACGATCGAGGTATTATAGAGTCATAATGTAGTTTTGGAGTCATCAAGAATAAATATTAAGAATAATGTTGTTGATTGTTCGATAATACAACTTTGGCCCGTAATTAGCTCTAAACAATAAATAAACACCAAGAGCTCATCCATATCTCAAATGTGGTTTTATGAAATCAAAACCAATGGTTCAATAAAACTCAAAGTCCAAACCACAATAAATTTTATTATAGTCCCCAAAAACGACACAAATGATGCTACTACCCAACTAGCAAAATGGAATTCTAAGAGGACTGAATTGTTGTATAATAGTTAAATAGCGTTGTTTTAAGGACTTTTTATTTTTATTGAGCCTTTTGTTGCGATAATTTTGTTTTTTAAATAAAATTGTTGTATTAAGTGATTCTATAGTGACTTTTACAATATATGCTATAACGCATTATACGATCATTTCTTTTAAAATGATATAATACCTCATAAGCCAGTTTATACAATATCAAAAATATCATTTTATAAGACTTTTATACCTATTGTATAAGAGTTCTATAATATACTAGATAACTAACAGCTACAACATTATAAAAGAGTTACTTGGGCTTGTTTTATTGAAGCTGTATAATGTTTTATAATAAATATTGTATAGCATCCAATTGCGTTGCATTATAAAACACTTTTTAGTTGTATAGTGCCTTAATATTCTTCGTTACAAAACAGTTTTCGTATACCGTTCCATTTGACAATAAAATATTGTTTAAGGCATTTCTTTGGGATAGAATTGTTGCTTCATAAATCGCCATGTTTAAATAAGCAATTTTTGTACAGCTTTCGCCGCCATTATGAGCAATTGAGTTGGAAACATGAAACTATATTGAAAAATGTGACTTTATCATAATTTAAAGAATTATATTGTGAAAGAATATCCATTCGAAGTGCTAAACTATTAAATTCATAAAAAAAGTATTTCAGGATATTCTATTTTATTATTTTTTAAAGTATCTACTTGAAACTTAACCAGAAATGAAGCGCTTTATTTTCTTGCCAAATATATACCTATAATCTATCAGTGAAATTTGTGGCTCATCAAAATTTGTGCTATTAAACCATCCAAGTGAAATTACTTATAATTTTTACTATCGATGTCCGCTCAAGCGGCCCAAGTCATTTTGATAAGCCTCCATTTCTACAAATGAAATGTATGATGCACGTTCAAGTTGAAATATAGTTTGGTTCTGATATTCTTCACTAAAAAATGAAATGCTCTTACAAACTGCTAGATGACATAATGTTTCCATTGTGCTCGAAATAACAGCATTATAAAAAAATATATTGAACTATACAACCATTTTGTAAGACCTTCATAGTGCCGCTTCAATCCCATTTTATATATGTGACTACATGACACACTATTAAATCATTTTATAGTAGCTGTATAAATGATTATAAAACAGTCATATAAGAGTTGTATAAACTTTCAATAGAAATGTTATACAACCAAACAGTTGTTTAAAAATGGGCCCTTTCCAGTTGTATAAGGATCATATAATTGTTTTGTAGACCGTTATAAGAATATAAGTATCCTATAAGACATATCGTATAGCTGTTTATACAAACTTTATAAAATTTAAATTGCTACTTGGGTAGTTTCGGTACATTATTACCATCATCAGGCTACAATAGAAAGAAATGGTACATTCAATAAACAAAGATCTCATGAAATTATGTTAAAATAATGTCATAAGATCTTTGTTTATTAAGTGTACCATTTCTTTCTATTGTAGCCTGATGATAATAATTATGTACCGAAACTAGTAGCATCAAATGTGTCCTCTTTGGGGACTATAATAAAATTTATTTTGGTTTGGACTTTGAGTTTTATTGAACCATTGGTTTGAATAAATAAACAATTGTTAAACAAATCAAATAACCAAAAATACCAAAAAATAGTTTATTTGTTCATAATTTTTTTGATAATTCTTATGGGTCCCAAATCGTTAATAATTTGTGCAAACTCAATTGTCCTCAATATTTTTTTTGTCATCTCCTTGACTGGATTATATATTCCTTGAAATCTAAATCAAATGATGTTCTGGAAGTGAAGCTGCAATGAATGAATTCTTTTCCACCTTCTTCTCCTTTGTTTACCAGACTGGAATTAAGTAGCTCAACATTGATAAGAAATGAACGTTA
>CAJUYG010004583.1:0-16281 GCA_910591675.1 Galerucella calmariensis
TTTGAGCTCAGAGGCATTCAAATCAGAGCATTCTCTATGTACCATACAGTTACAACTGTCACATAACAGTATGGCTGCATCTTTGGCAATTGCTACCTTGCACTTACAGCAAACCATTATTAGTCTCAATATGCAGACAAACAGATTTCAAAGTACTGGCCTATTTTATTGGCAATTAAGAAGTAAAACTTGTTGTCTTATCACTACTAATTAAATATAAACTCGTTACAAGATTAGATTCTCAAGAAAAGCAGCTTACAGATGTTGATAGATAACAGATCACACATTGACGACAACAAAAAGAATTACCATGATATAACCTTCCGATTGATACCAAAAACAACTGTTTAATCAAATCAATAATAAAAAGTTTACCTTGGAATCCGTATGGATACTCTTCAACAATTCAATCAATTCTTCCTTAGATAACAAGGGATTGGAATGTTTTAATGCACTATCATCTGTTAAACTTATTTTTGCTATAATTTCTTCTTCATCTTCTATAGGATCCAAAGATGCTAAATATGCTGAGAAAAAGGCCACTTTTACTCCAATAGAATTGAAATATTCTCCCCATGCTTGTCGTTGTGTATCAGAAAGAAAGTCGGCTTTATTTACCAAAACTAAATTCATTTTATTTGGGGAGACTTCTTTTACATAATTTTCCAAATCTTCACAACGAAATAACAGTGGATTTCTCGCATCTACAATTTGTACAATTATATCACTTCTTTCTACAACTCTCCATAATTGTCTCCAAAATTCCAAGTTTTTTTCATATGGTGTTAATACAATCCCATGCTCTTCCTGTAGTACAGCCAGAGATCTGCGCCATTCTAAAAAGGTTTCTTTTTCATTTCTATCTAATTCATCTGGTGTAGTGTCAACATTCCAAGGAGGTCTATAAATAAATAGATAAGTAGCTGTAGTATATATTAAGTTATTTCCATATTTTTGTTTATTCATTAAAAAAATTTAAAACTCTCACCTCCTTGGAATTTTCAAAGCAGATTTATGTTTTGTATGAGTATTTTTTGCTTCATTTAATTCTTCTTTAGTGAGTAATCCTACATTAGATCTTGGATTCACAAATTTAATGTTCAATTTTTCAGCTTGAAAATCAGTACCAGCCAACTCTGCAGTGGATAAAAATTCTTGGAAAGAAGATTCTTCGGTTACTGATTGTAAATTAAGGCGACCCCAATCATAACCGTCTTGAATTTCTGTGGTATGAAGCTAAAAATTATACATGAATAGGTAGGAAAAAAGCATGACACTATGGATGAACTGTTTACCATTGAATTATCGCTAACCATTTTTCTATCTTTTTTATTTCCAAATCTATCTTTAATTAAACTTCTTCCCAACTTGGAAGTTGAGTTAGATTTATTTTTCTTGCTCATTATGTTAAAGTTAAATTATTATTTTTTTATGACATGTAAAAACTAGGAAAACTAGGTTATTGTTAAAGCACGTTGTACTCAAGGATGATAGATTGAGAATCTATCTCTCAATCTATCATCCTTGCGTTGTACTGACATATTGGGCGCGTTCACCAGATCAAAACGCTCCCATGAAGTTTCCGATTTGACATTCGTAAACTGTTCTCAGATCCTCAGATCTACTAGATCTAGTTGTGTAAGCTGATACGATTTTTTCTTCCTTGGAATATTAAGTAATAATGGGTAGGTGTGTTTCTTTCAAACAGTTTTTTAAGATGTGATTAGTTTTTTTCCTTAAATTTCATTTACATCCTAAAAGACCAAGCCATAGAGAAATATAATATAATTTATTTTGTCTATGGACCAAGCATTCCAGTTATGATCGATATATTTTCTTCTCGATCCTAATTTCATCAAAGAATCGAGACCACCAACGTCATCATCCGCGCAAGCCCAAACTAATCCATATGAGAACGGCTTCAGATATTCTAAAAATGTCAGTTCTCTTATTTGGTATCGCCATTTTGAACTAACAGAACAGAAATAAATCTTCAAACATCCATTTAATAGGGAGACTCTATTCTAAAACCTAATAAAATCGTGATTTTAACAGTGCAATCGGTTGAATAAACAGTATATTTTCGTGATAGTTACGGAACAAGTGAAGTTGAAAGTTTTGTTTTGATCAGTTAGCGACCAAACTTAAAATGGCGTGTGCGACATTGAAGAGATCTTTGGACTGGGAACCCGTTTTAGGGGGTCGTCCAGCAAAACGAAGGCGATGTGTACCATTCTGCTCGAGCCCTACGCAAAGTGGAATTGGGTCTCCAGGACCTTCGAGTAGTCCTACAGGATCTTCTTCACCAAAAAGCTCAGTTTTCCCTGACGTTTTGAGCAAGAAATTGACTCCAGGTTGGTTAATTTTTTTTATGTTTATCATCGGTGTTTTGTATCGATTTAATAATTAGGGTGGGTTTTATATCTTTTTTATAGTTTTTGACAAACATGTCATCAGCTGATTGACATGTTTACAATTTGAATACGTTAGTCTTTGTTATTTTATATGCTGTATAGGTGTTATATTTTGTACCTGCGCAAACTCTATGTTTAGAAATGTCACGATAGAAGACTGAACTTTGATGTTGAATTTTATGAGATTGCTCTTCAATGTACAACTGCTTTGTCTTTTTGTTATTTTTGGTGATAATTAATAATTATAATAATCAACATCTTTTCATATTTTATTTCAGAAAACCTCATTGACAATCTAAAGGAAGAAATAAAAAGATTACAGAAGCGTAAACAATTGCAATACAACTGCATGGAGACATCTGATGGAGGTAGTTCAGGTGGAGAATCCTGTGATAACCCAACTCTTTCAGAGAAACCACTATTCACATTCAAACAGGTAATATAAAAAATTCACTATATTTGTAATTCAAAGTACTCATTATTACAAACATTGAATAATAGTTCTGATTAATTTCATGATTTTCATACAATTGCAGTTTTATTGCTATTATTCTTATGAATTTACAGGTTGGCATGATTTGTGAACGTATGCTTCGAGAACGTGAAGTAGAAATTAGAGAAGAATATGACACTGTGTTATCAACCAAACTTGCCGAACAGTATGATGCCTTTGTTAAATTCACTTATGATCAAATCCATAGAAATTATACTAGTACAGCAGTACCAAGTTGTAAGTATTTATTTCTATTTCTATAATATTCATTTGTAGTCTAGTCCACAACTATGGGTTTTTGACTGACTTTGTAAAATATCTATAGTACTTCTCTGAGGAAAGTCTCTGAGACTATTAGTTTCTGTAGTCCTATTTCCTGAAGGAATTTTGAGATATGTTCTCGGATATGTTTTACTTGACCAGTAATATTCAGGCTTGTATATAGGTTCCTAAAAGAGCACAATAATTGTGCCAAACCGAGTGCCAAACTCAAATCCATACATTTTAATTTATCGTATAAATTTTTCAATACTATTTATTATTTCTTAGTGTTTTCACATATAGGTTTTCCCAAATATTGAAATCTCCTGCAAGTTCATATAAAGTATGTATTTGAGTAGATGAAATGTTTTTATATATATGTTTTATTGTTGACATGTCTAAACAGGTTGTGTTAGTGAAGATTTTAGGAAATTTTAACTTTCATAAACTGTAATATTTGTTAGACCAATAAAGCTATCTATCTATATATCTAATTAAAATGTTCCTTGGATGAAATCGAATTTTTCCAACCAATTGATTCCTAACTTGAATATATTATTATTAATTAGTTTGACCCTACCTGTTTCGAGTCTCACTAAACAATCTGGTGTATTTCTCCATAGTAACCATTCTTGTTTACAAAAATTTAATCTAAAGGTCCTCAATGCTTTAGTAGTAGTTTCTTAATTATGATATTTAAATGTTGATTAAGAATTGAAATTTATTCCTATATCTTTAATCTTATTTTCCTGTAAAGGTGCATTGTTTATGTTGTAACAATAGTTGACAAGGTCTTGTGACCTGAAAATAATCTGGAACATTTTTTTATATTTAAGATTTAAGTAAAGTATTTTTACATCACACCAACTGGCTAAGCATTTAAGGTCATCTTGCAACAAAGATGCATCAGCTAGGATATTAACTAGAAATATTTTTTAAGTCATCAGCAAACATAAGAAACTCACTATTTTTAATGTTTGATGTGTCATTTACAATTATATTAAACAAAACAGGTCCAATGTGGGATCCCTGTGGAACCCCTGAGGTCACTGATATATATTGGGATAAACAATTTCCATATTTTACATACTGGCACCTACCAGAAAAGAAACTACTTATCCACTTTAGAATTTTACCTCCAAATCTGTAACTTTCTAACTTACCAATAAGCAAATCATGGTTTACTCTATGAATGGATTTAGAGAAATCTGTATAGATAAAATAGACTTGATCATTATGTTCCATTGAATTAGCAATAAAATTATGATAAAGTACCAAGTTGGTACCTATAGACTTATCTCTAGAAAAGCCATGCTGTTAAAAACCAAAAAAGTCTTTACAATCTCACAAGACAATCAAATAATTTAGGTTATACTGATTATTTAGAGACAGCTCAATAATTTTCAATATTATTCTTGTCAACTGACCTGAATATTGGTCTTATACAGGGTGAATCACGACCCTCGAAATGGAGGTTTATAGCGAAAAGGTAAAAGTGCTTATACCATACAATTTCAGAAAATTGTAAATTGCACGAAAAGTATAATACCTAGGTATAGGACACCGTTATACCATTCGAAAGAGGACATTTTTTGAACATGTTTAACTATCAAAATACAGGGTGTTTCATTTAAAAGAAGCCCAATATTACACATTTATGGTCTAATAATGAAACTGAAAATTCTGAACACCCTGTAAAGAGATGTTTAGTACTAAATGGTGGAATACATTCGAAGAATGTCCATTTTTTGAGATGTAAGAGAAAATTTGCTAGAATTGGTTATATCAATGAGTTGGTTTTTTTTTTCTCTCGAAATGTTCCACATTTTAAAAAGTCAGCATAACTCGGAACCCTCTGTATTTAGGTATAGGTAACCATTATGAAGGGGTATTCTATTTTTTAGGAGCAATCAGAAAATGCAATAAAACATAGGGTGTCCCATAAGAAAAAATATAGCTTTCATACACCACTATTTATTGGAACATCCTGTATATCTCGAAATAATTTTAAAATGTAGCCTATATGAATGTACAAACTACTAAAGTAACAAACATTTCAAAACTTTTATCGTTTCACTATAAACCTCCATCCCGTTGTTCTTGATTCACCCTGTATAACAGGTTCACTCTGTATAACAGGTTTTCCAAATTTCGGGAAATACACCAGAATTCAATGATAGGTTGTCTTATGCTTTGGAATGCTATAGGAAATTTGACATTCTACAAAGAATGGCTTGATATTTTCACTCTTTTAAGTTATATCTTTATACATTTTTTTTTATATCTTTCACGGGTCGTATTAAATTGAAAATTTAATCATAATTGTATTGTTTGTAAATAATAATAATAATAAACGTCATTTATTGGTACAACAAAATGGCCATCGACCGAGGTCCTTCAGCCAGTATTATTTACTTATATACTTAATAGTAATAAAAGTAATATTTTGGATACTAATATTTTGTGTATATAAAAAAAATTTATTGGAAAAAAAAGTTATTGCTAGAATTTTCACATCATTATTTCCATTTTCCTTCAGTGACTATTTACCACTTTCCAAACTGTCTTATGAGGATATTTTCGTTTCAACTCTTGTGTGTGATCTCGTTCTATGCATAGTGTGTCCATTATTTCTTTATTATCCATCCGCTTAGAGAATGTTTGAGAAAGAGTTGTCATTCTACCCTTCAGTGGCTGTACCTTTGTGGTTTGGTATAGAAGTTTGATGAATTGTGGGGAGGGTTTGATGGATGTCTTATTTTTGTGATGGCTCTTGAAGCTGTCTATGCTGTCTGTAGTGTTTTCCATATGGGTCCTCTTGCTGTTTGGTATACTATATGGCCATACTCAAGTATCGGTCTACAGATACTTTTGTATATGTTTTGGTATGTTATGCTTTGAAAGTGTATTCCTCAACATTTTTTCTTTGCTATCTCCACGTTTTTGTTAAAGTTAAGTTTATTATCGATAGTCATACCAAGGTACTTTACAGTTGATGTGCATGGAATTATGTTGTTAATATAAAAAGATGGTGTTTTGGGTGTTGGTGTATGATCGAAGATTATTAATTGAGATTTCAAAGGGTTAGGCAAAATTCTCCACCTGTTGAACCATTTCTCCGTTCTGTTCATTAATGTTTGTAGTTTGTTCCTTGTTTTTTTTTATACTGTTATTATGACTAATTAAAGCGGTGTCATCTGCATACTGCAATATGTATTTTTGCAAATTAATGTGCTCTGGTGCTAACCCAAAGTTCATAGCAGTAGAGATTGTAGAGCAAAGGAGAAAGTGGGGAGCCTTGTGGGACTCCTTGTTGAGGTATAATTGTTTGTGAGAAACTGTTGTTAAATTTTATTTGTATTGTTCTGTCACTGAGGTAATTTTTTATTATTAGTAGGAGGTATTCCGGGCACTACAACTATTGTTTGTAATTTATTATATTAATGGAATAATTATATTTTCAATCTGAAAATTGTTTTTTGATTATATTTTTATTAATTGTGATTGTCAAACTGAAAGATTCTTATTACTATCTGCATTGACTTATTATTAAATGCAGATTAATGTGAATAAAAAAAAATTAAAGTTTTAGCATATAAAACGCTCTACAAAAATATCCTATAGTATAAACTGTTTTCACAAATTTTTAAGAAAGGTTAGCATTGTTATCATTTTTCGGTTGCTATATGAGCAACAAATTAATGATTAGGGCTACTTATTAGCACATAAAAAGCTCTAAATTCTTGGGTAATTTATTCCTTATTAAGCTGGATTGTTAAATTGGTTAAGGCAAATTTTTAGACATGTTTTGGCATAATGCATAGAGTTTAGACATTTACATTAAACTTGTACTTAATTTTGTGGGTAATGCGTGCAAGAGTTTTACATTTTATTTTTGTTTCAGACCTATCATAAGACGTGACGCAGATTTCCATGTCCGTATAGCGCTATTGCTCTAGCCACATTATACAATTGTTTAATATCGTTTATACACACACAATCCCATACATTCACTACATTTAAATACGAAAAAAAAACTAAAACCCGTATATATAATATATGCCGTTTGCGAGTTGCCTTAGAAATATTTATATTACTTATATATGATCGTAACCTTATTTCTTGCTGGCAAACAAACATAAAAAAAAACAAGAATATGTATATACTTACTATACCATCATTTTTTTGTAATAACTAGGTGGATACGTATATTATACTCGTTATATTTCATGTAAATATATTTCTTCTTTTTGTATGGAAAGAGTGACGATCGAGATTTTTACGTTATGGTGATCGTTTAGAGAGTTATTTGTAAGTTAGATGCGGTATGAAGCGGAAAAAAAAACTTGGAAAGTCAATCGACAAATGACCCGAAGTTGAGAAGTTTGTGATTTGCGAAAAATCTTTTTAATAATTCATTTTAGTGTACTTCAAGGTTTCTATCGTTTTTTGTATGAATTGAAAATATAGTACTGAAAATATGGAAGTGTTTCTTTTCATGATCTTCGTATTCATCCACAATATATGTATTAAAATGTGCTTTGATAAGTCAAATACAATTTTAAATGGTTTTGTTTCACTATAATTTGTCTTGATAAGTAATTTATTTTTACGACACACAAACCTTCATTCAGAGTTTACATATTTTATTTTTAATAACAAATGCTGCAGAAGTATTGAAAAAATTGGCTTTTAATATGATTGACTCAATCATCTCCTTGTCTAACTCCTGTTTTATTTCAAAGTTATGTAAGTTCCCACATAAATTTTGCTTTGGATTTAGTGTTTTTTTAATTAATGCTAGAGTTGTTAGTTCCAGGCATTTTTCTTTTAAAATTTGAAAAAGTGATACACATTTTTTAATTTTTCTTACCAATTTAAAACACTTGAATCTTTATAGGTTCATATTTACAGTAACATATCCACACTTGTGTACTTGATGTTTCCAATTTTTCACTTTTGAAATAAAATCAAGACAAATTATTCTAGAATGTCCTAGTATTTAATTATCTCTATGTAATATAGCAAACCTTATTCCTATTCCTTTTTTCAACTCATGTATTTAACGTCATTTGTCGATTAATATTCCCATTTTTGTTTTAATATTTCCTGCTTCGTGCTGCTTATATTTGTGTAATATTTCCAAAAATCAGAATAAAGTTTAATGCTATAGTTTTAATATCTGAGACTGTTAAAAGTGAAATAACACATTGAACTTGAAAATTATTAACTAAAATATTTTAGTTTATTAGTTTGGCATATATTTTGTTTTGAAAATTGTCACGATTTTTTGGCTTTACGTTATGTAATTCACTTTTGGATTACACTAGAAAACAGAAAATACGCGGAATAGGCGAGACCCCTCTGAATAAACTAGTAGAATCTTCTTGCGGGAGACTGGAACAGCAGGTAAGTAACATTTGGGTATTTATTTAACCTATTTTCAATATCACAGCTGAATATTTTAAATTTTGTTTCTAAATATATTCAGGTTGGGTCATTTTACTTATATATATTTTTCTGGTTCATAATTTAAAGAAAAAATTGCTTTAGATATCTACTATTTAAATTTTACTATATTGAAGTCATTCTGTAATTCATTTGAACACTCTTCATCCTTGAGAATCGATTATTAAACACGAAAGAGTTTTCGTTTATTACCCTATGCCACCACAGTGTGTTGTACATGTTTTTATTCTTTAATTTGTTGAAATATTCATAATCCATCGTTTTTGTATCTGATTTTGCATCAAGCCATGTTATTGTTCCATAAGCTTGAGCAGAATGTAGTTTTGTATTCTGTTGAGTTCCTGGATTTTCACTGGAAGGTGGAATCCTTATTGCTTGTCTTTCCCCGTCTCTCTTCACTAGTGTTGTGGAATTTGAGTAACATTTAATCTAGTGATGGTTAGTCATATAAGCTAGATAATAATTTTTGGTATTTTTTTTTCATTTGCACTGCAATCAAACAGTGATAATATGGCACGAGGTTGAACCGATTTCTTTTATTCAACATAGCACCCCCTATAGCATGTTAAAAAAAATGGATTTTTAAGGCCTGAAGTAAAAAATTAATAATGGCAAGGAACCAAAATTTAAAATGAACTTTAATTTAAAAATTTTATTTAATAAATATCAGAATCACTTGATTTTTGAAATAAAAATGAAGCATGTCTCTTTTGAACTAAAATGTTATCTATACGGTTTTATCATATCGATGGCTTAGTGCAAAACGTCGTAACCCACCAAATATTCAAAAAACCGATTTTGGTGCTCGAAACTCAAAGCATTGAGTTGACCTTCACATTCTGGCAAATCATCTTAAGCCACAACTATAGTGGACGTAATATTTTTTATGTCATACTAGTTCATTATTGTGTTTTTATTGCTTAGCTACCAACTATCTAATGTCGTACTTTATGGCCCGCGGGGGCATTAAGAGAAATCATTTTTTGTTCAACTTATTTAAGAACCTCGGGCCAGAGGCCCTCGGCTTCGTAAGACGTCGCCCTCAGGGCATAAACATCTATTTATACCCTTGGTACATAAATAACTATAATGCAGCTATCTTATCGTATATCCCCTTTAAATTATATTGCGGATTATGACGGTATCGTATCGAATTACAGTCGAACAAAAAGCCGACAACTTTAAGTTCGCACAATATCTATTACGTCAAGTATACCTAATAAATTCATTTTACGCGCTAAGACATAAAGTTCTATCGAAACCAGGAGGTTTTTTGTTTGCACTGAACAATTGTAGTTATTGGGGATACGACGTTTTGCACTTGGGCCATCGATATACCCGTGACCTCCCATCTGAATGTGACTATATAATATAGTCTGATCGATGCCAAGAAAAACCGCATGTAAACAAAAATCACGCATGATCTATTCTAAGCAGGCTGCATATTGGACGACTCGTTGAAATGTTTGCAGTAGTGGAACATAATACGCCCAGTTCAACGCATGTGAACAAAGACCACACGTGATCTATTCTAAGTCGGCTGCGCATTGGACGGCGCACATTGAAACCTTATCCACTTGCCTAGGTCATTCAATGTTCACGCGATTCTGCTTCGGGCGGTTTTTCTGAAGAACGAACTGAGTATAGTTACAAAATTTTTACTCAAGACACCTAGATATTGTGAATATTTTATCAATAAAAAGTTGGAAAATCTTATTTTTCAACAATCTACTTAGTATTTTCAAGTTTTAAAATTTTATACTGAAAAAATTTTAGTTTTGATAAAATATTTTTTTTTTTAAATTTTGGAGAGGAGTAATGTTTCTAGTATAGTGCGAGCAATAGATAGATTCAAACGGAGCCGACATCTTCTGATGGTTATTAAAACCTGCAGTATAGTGAGAAGAATACACTATGTAATAGGGTACAAGCATAAATTTTGCTATTGGTGGGAATTGACGCTTTATCAGGTCTCCAACACCTTGCATGTCTATTTTTTCAAAAAAATATAAACTTTACTTTAAAAATCATAAAATTTGAGAGTTCGCCAAAACGCGCTTTACGTCATATAGATGGCTGTCCCATCCGTTGACGTCACTCCATTTGTTTACGTTCTTATTCGTGTATCACGCTCTGAGTTTATGTGACCTAATTTGTTTCTGAAAGCTTTAAAAATAATTAAAGTCTAAAAAAACTTTGTATTTCAAATATTGCATTGTTCCAGAGTGTAAATCAACGTCTATTAAAACTCCAGACAAAATATTTGTTACTTTACCTGCTGGCGCAAGCAAAAATGCTCTTAAGAGAGGGGCATTGTGGTTGCAAGCTATGCGACGAAACAAAGACGATAATTCGACAAATATTACTGCTTTTGTTTGTGAACACCATTTTAATGTAAGTACCTACTTCTATGTTGGTAATTTTTCTTCTTAAATAGTTTGAGGTTATGTACCTATAGGTCTAGAAATCATCCATAAAAACATTATTTTCTTACGGCCACACATCAAGTTTCCCGAAATATGGTTGGTATAATATTATATATAATACATAGTTTAAATCGTACTTACGATAATGCTTTAACTCCCCTTATTTCCTCTGCATTAAAGCAGCTGTTTGACTTCATAAATTCAAGCAGCATAAATAAGTACTTTGGACAAGTTATCAGTTTGTGCTTTTACAAAACCTTCGCTAGCCATATCCTCACTCACAATGTATGAAAGAATCGTCACTGAACTAATAAATAGAATATTTTCTTCTAAAAGTTTTAAAATATCCTCAGAAATATCGAATATTTATGTCCACTTTCCACTTTACGTTGACTTTTAGAAATAAAAAAAGCACACTAACACGTAATGGTGTCAAACAAACGTATAAATGATATGTTTACGTCGATGAAGCAATTAACAGTTGATTAAAATACAATATAAACACAAAACTACACAGAACCTAATGCAATACCGGCCATATTGACAAAAGTAAACAAATGTTATGACATCACACGTATCATCGGTAGCGTTCGGAAATCCTCGATTAGTGGTCGGAAAGTGCATTAAAATTTAAATTTTATTTTAAAATTTGAAAGACATTTCCAATAAAAACTGGTTTATTTCATATTATTAGTTATTTTTGATATCAACTTTACTATTACAAATTAATATCTAAGCAAAATATTAAATATGCGTGTACTCTATTGTCTATTATACTACTGCTACGCACAACCAATTTTACTGTCACATTCATTTGTTTACATTTTCATCTACACATTTACAGTAGTTATAAGGTTTGTTCCAACTGACATTATGAACCATTCTGGAATCTTTTCTAATACTTTATAGTGCGCAAACTCTAATTATATCGTCCCTTCCAGAAGGTACAATTTTTATACCGTTTCAAGAACGATACATCACTATTGCTCGAACTATATATTGAATTATTTAAATTTCCATATTTTGATTTTTGCTTTAAGTTATCCATTGTAAATATAGTAAGTTATAATACCCCAAAAAGTAATTCTCTAGTTATGAAATTCGACTTGACTTTTGAGATTTTTGCTTATTAATTTTTATTTTTATTCACATTATACTACATTTAAATCGTTAATTTAACTATAAAATGAAAATAATATTATTTATCATTCCAAACAACAGCGACACAACTCAAATTGTTTTTAATATGTTTATTCGATTTTGAATCAAATTTTAATCTCTTTTTTAGGCCAAACACCCCACTTGTGTCACTCATAGACCAGGGCTGAAGCCTTTAAAAATTGTAAAAAGTGAAAAAAAAATAGTATGATGAAACACATTGGAAACTGAAGAGAATATAACAAAAATGAAAGGAAAATAATTTACGAGCGGTTTGAGGTCGGTATGTGGAAGGGGGTGGGTTTTTAAGAAATATGGTTGAGAAGTAGGTAGAGATTTCAACGAACTAAAAGCCTACACTGATATTTTGAAGCGATTTTTGTGAAAAATAAAAAACCAAAAAATTTGTTATTTGAATTTTTCACATAAATTTTGAGGCTTTCTGAAAATAGTGTGAATACAACAGTTGTAGATCTTTTTATTGCCAACAACTTTGCCATTTCACTTTTCCATAGGAAGTTTTGGCGTTAAAAACTCACCCTCTTCCACTTCCCGACCTCAAATCGCCAGTAAGCTATTTTTCTCTTCCTTTTTGTTATATTCTCTTCTTTTTCCAATGGGTTTCATCCTACTTTTTTTTGTTTTTTTTTTTTAGTTTTAAAAATTATCGACCCTGGTGTTTCATGAAAACTTAAATAATCATATATAGATAATGTTATAACTCAAAATGTATCACTGTTCTCTCTAAATAATTATTTGATAAATAAATATTTACCGACAAGATACTTTTTGTAATGTGACACTATTTTTTAAACAAAACTTTACCTTCCCTCTTGACAAGGGTAAAATAATAGTGACGCTTATGCTACCTACCGCCCATTTACTGAAATACAGATGTGTCGCTATTCAACAATATTCTTTTATATACTTTAAACCTAATTAACTAAATACCACAAGACGAATATATTTTTAGTTGTATAACTATTGTTTTGAATAAGTGATATGTCATGAATATTTTTTGTTATAAAAGTATTTTTTTTCTCACCGTTTTTTTATTATTTAAAATTTTATCTGTATCTAATAAATTTCAATTTTATGGTTAAATTAAAAGTTTTCTCTATTGTATGTTAGTCGTTAAGGAGACAAATTTCTCATTTGTTAGCATTATCTTATAATTTGTAAGTAATTTGATTTATAATATGTGAACACAACACTAAGTGGCTTTTTATTTATTTAAGCTTTTTCTATTATCGATAAAAATTATAATTAGTTGTTATGATTTTTCTTTACCTCCATTAAGCTGAAACTTAACTTTAAGATATTTAGGATTAATTTGTTAATGAAGTCTTATGATATTTAATAAAAAAATGGGCTTTATAAACTTGTTTTATTTAAAATATGGGTTGGTTGAAAAGTTCATTCCGCGCCATATTGGTTACAAGCTGGGCTCAACCATAGATAACCTACTTGGCTCAACGACTGATACAATAGTATATTATTAAACAAGCAATTTATGATAGCCATAATTCACGATGGGTGACGTTTGCGTCACGAGCCGCAGGCGAGGGGCGCAAGTCACCCAAGTGAATTATGGCCATAAATTGCGAGTAGAATACTATACTTTGTCCACGACACTTAATTTATTTATTAATAAATAAAAGTCAGTAGCGATTTGGCATATTACTAACCTCAAAATGTTGTGGCATCTACTTCAAATAATTTGACATATATAGAGATGGGCGATACTGTAGAAAATATCAATACAACGTACCGTTATAAATATATCGTGAATTATGAACCATAATACACTACAGTGTATTATGAACCATAATGATATATGGGTACCATATACCTTTAGTTGGGAGGTAAAATATTGACTTATTATTAGGTGGTCGTGGACAAAACATGTTTATTGTGCTGGTAGTCAACAGCAGAGTACCGACTGAACGCATAAGGCATATTTTCTGTAAGTTCCTTGTGGCATTATTTATTATTTTTTGGGAATCAAACCACAATAATGTTTTTTATTTGTCATATTTTTTTCGTTGTGTCAGATAGGGACCAAAAATTATTTTATTATTAGTTATTCTTGACAAAGGTAGCTGGAACGCTACCGAAACGTCGAAATAAAAAACATTATTGTGGTTTGATTCCCAAAAATAAGAGAAAAAAGCATAAGGCATAGACCATTACAGACTGATGCAATTGACAGGTCGTCCATATTGCTGTGGGTTCTCATGTCTTATTCTATTCAATTGCTAACTGGTAAAGAACATGATAGAGTTTAATAAGTTCTTGATATTATCTATAATACCATCGTTTTGTAGTGTTGCAAAAAATACTTCTAGATTAACTTTTTTTGAGGTACCCTATGCCCAAATTCTAAGGTTAGTCAGATATCGACTATTTCACAATAAGTACTTATTCTCACAAAAGTGGCTATGCTTTGCAAATAAATATTAATGAACTGTCAACATTAGTTAACGACAATAACCTTGTAAATTTTATTGATACAGAACACATACAAATCCTAATTTTTTGGCGACAAGGGGAGAACCTATGAAAAAGTTACATGCGTATTTAATGAATTGAATCGTTTTCAAAACTGTCAATAGGTATGGGGAGACTGGAAATGTTAAGAGAGTGTCCTAAGCCTGGCAGGTCAGAAATTGCTACGGATGATCAAACCATACTAAATGTGCTACTTCAATTAGGCCAAGAGCCGGGTATTTTTTGTAAAAAATGTACGGGAACAGGTATTTTCTTCTTTGAATATGTTCAGGCGTGTCCCCTGAATGTAAATCCAAGTTGGCGTCAAAGGGGGGCTTCACTTCAGCCGCCATCTTGAAAAACACGTTTTTTTAAATAATAATATTTGCCATTTTTTTATACGAAACTTTTTTTTGTATAACGCATAGGTTCTTAATTACCTATAGCGCTCCAAACTTTTTTCAATATGGTTTTTGCTAAATATTTAGTTAATGGTCAATGATAAATTAAAAATGGTGGTAGAAAACTGAATTGTAGAGCATGAAAATTTCCATAAATTTCATTGGAAACTTTTTTCCGTAGCATTCATAGTTTAATAGCTGCAGCTTGGTATAAATTGCTCCTCCTACATTATCAGTGGCAATATTGCTCGTTGTATACGAAAACCATTTCATAACGCATGAAATGGCATGAAGTATTCAAAAAAATGTCAACACAGGTACCGAATCAATTAAAATTATAAATAATGTGGAGAACAACTAATAATTCATCGATCTTTATTGTTGCTTAAAACGGTATCATCATATAAAAGATTGTAAATGTAGCAAAAAACAATAGTGCATCACGCTACATCGTAAGAATTGTTATTGTTATTCTTAGTATTATTATTACTATTAATTAACGTTATGCTTTTATTATGCTATTTTATATTGTATAGTATTATTTTATTTTGTATATTAAAATATATTGTAATATTTAAAATGATTTCTTTTTTTAGAAGAATATGAAGGTTGGTATTCAATTTGAATTTTTAATTTTTTTTTTAATTTAACGTTAATCTGAGTTTTTCGAAAAATCGCTAAGGGGCCGTTCATAAAATACGTCACGCTGAAATTGGGATTTTTAGACCCCCTCCCCCCAGTTGTCACGCTGTTACCCCCTATCAATATTACGTCACAAAATCCAAATACCCCCCTTCTGGAAAAAAAATTTGATTGAATGTACATACATTGATAAGTTTAAAAATCTGTATAATTCACTAATTCGAAATGAGTGACTTCTATCATGACAAAAATTTAAAAAAATTATTGAGAGAAATACTCTAGTAAAATTTTTTGAAGTCGCGAACGTCACGTTGTCTTTCGACCCCCGGTCCCCCTTGTCGCACTAACCAAGACTCCTCCACATTGTGTGCGAATGTATTTTATGAACGGCACCTATAATCTATATAGAAAGGACAAGGAGTAATAAATCATTCATTTAAGTAGATTTCATAGACGTACCAAAATATATTTTAAGAGGGTATAGTTTTTTGGAGAAGAGACTTTTTAAGAAGCATTCGACATGCCAG
>CAJUYG010004584.1:0-16277 GCA_910591675.1 Galerucella calmariensis
AAAAGCTCAGAATCCGACGGAATTCATTATAATACCAAAATTATTCTTGTGAAAATTTATGTCTTACATCTACCGTTTTCAGTCGATATTTTCCACAGGTTTTAAATAGAGATTTTCTTATAATGTAGATTGAGCGTTCCATACTCTGTGTCTACCGCGTGAGAGTCTGGTTTGCTTACTACTAGACCACCGAGGAATATGCAAATTGTTTATCTATAACGTCAGATGTTAGCATAATTTTTGCTTAAAAGGAACTAAATTTCCTACCGTGTGTCCCGCGACACGTTCTACCTTTTTTTTTAGTTTTCCATTTCTTATTTTCTGATATTTTTATTGACAACATCGGATTCCGTTCCTTTCTTCCTCCGAATAGCCGCTCCTACCAGCGACCTGTCTTGAGGTCGACTGGAGACGCGGTTTGTGACATTTGTTTTGTTATTTGAGGTCATATTCTGTATTGGGTTTGTAATAGAATGACAATTTCAATAGTGATTGGTGAAAATGGATTATAGAGAACACGAACAAGGAATATTGTTGAAAGAGTTTTTGGTGTGTAGAAACGGAGATTCCCAGTATTGCACAGAAGTATTACAATTGAACTGAACACAGCTTAATAAGCGAAAAAAAGCGCTATCCCAATAAAAACCGTTCCTGGATTCCATTCCGAGTAGACTACCATATCGTTAGAATGTCATAAAATAAAATATTTTATTTCACATTTTACCAGAGATGTGATTTACTATGAATTGACTTTAATTAAATATGACAACAAAGTTTTGTAGTCTTAAACTTCAAAATATTTTGATTGTCTAGTTGTCAAATTTTTTTCGTTGTGTCAGATAGGGACCAAAAATTATTTCATTATCAGTTAATCTTGATACCGGTAGCTGGAACGCTACCGAAACGTCGAAATAAAAATTTGATCCCCCCCCCCAAAAAAAATAAGAGAAAAAATAATGTCATCAGTTATTTTTGCTTGAGCGCGAATTTTAAACTAATGGCATTTTTATTCAAATAATTCCATCTTGATAGGTAATTTCAAGCAGCCTGAATTCTCGAAATATTTGAATTTGTCCATTATTGACATAGGTTAATAAAAAAAAATTATTAACCACTAATAGCAATAATTATCAACTCCACAGCTCGTTGTGGAAAAACTAATTTTAAAATACTGCGAAATTGAAAAAAATTCAACAATCGAAATGATCAAATTCATTATTAATATATTATTATAATTATTTTATAATAGTTCGCAAAAGTTTAATTTTACAATACCATTTAGAAATAACGCGATTATTTACATAGCTTACATGATTATGGATAAGATAATCAATAATCATATCCCACATATATCTTATCTTTAAATTGCAATTTCAGTGAGTTAATTGAGAAAGTATCAGTCACTAAAAGTTTAAGTGCAATTTTAAAAATATTTCCCAATAAAAGGGTAAGTCGAAATCTCTACACTTTAATATCTAATTTTACGGCTTATTTTATGGTAAATTTTTTTCCAACTGATGCCATCCACTGATAATATAATATCTGTATTGGGATTTTGGAATAAAAACTATTCATTTTTCTTATATTTTAGAATCATTTTAAATAAAATAACATTTTTTATAGATAGTTGGGGATAGATCATTAAAAAATGGGTATTTCCATAGAAATAGAAGAATATGAAATCGATTTATTCAGGATAGAGACATCTGGAGAAGTCTCGAACATAATAACAGATGAAGATAGAAGAAAATTTGGACTGAGCGACGAGAATTTGAAAGATGCGGTCGAAAGTTTCAAAGGACGGAGGCCAACAGACGTTTACCTCTGCAGCCCAACCCCCTGGGGTGACATGTACTCCACATACAATATTGATCAGACCAAGAAAATAACAAAAGTTAAACAGACTGAAGTGATGGACGTAAGGAAACACTCGACTATTATAAAGACAGAAACTTTTCAGAATAGAAACAGCTCGGTATCGACAACACACAGCACCTTCATTGAGAGAGAAGAATCCAACTCAGCTTCCTCCTCATGGAATAATGAGACCAACCTATCGTTCAATCAGTCCATTGGTTACAATATTAAAATGATCAATGGAGAAACTGCCTTGAGTTACTCGCGGGGCTGGGGCAGTACAGAAACCAAATCGAGATCAGTAACTTTGAAATCGGGATCATCGAGTCAGATGACGTTGAGCCCTGGTGAATCCACGACCATTGAGTGGAGAGTTAACAAAAAAATTGTACGAATAAAAATCACCTATGAGTGTCATTTGGAAGGCGACGTAGGTATAAATTACCATGAAAGGTACCAGAGAAATGGAGTTGGAAAGGCATATCATTTCCATTTCGACCCAATCGAGGATATTATGGAAGCTGGTGATATTGAGAATTCAGTTATTGTTGAAGAAGTTATTGAAATTGAGTTGTACACGGGCATTGGTATAATTGTCAATTGATTATTATATCTATATATTATATATACGATGATGTCCTAAAAACCCGATGATGTCCTAAAAAACCCGATGATGTCCTAAAAACCCGATGATGTCCTAACACCAAAATATACATGTGTCATAAATTAATGTAACCATTTATGAGCATATCACGTACAAGCTGTAAGAAGCATCCAGCTACTTACAGCTTCAGTGATTTTTAATTGTTTGTTTACATTTACTTAACCTGTACTATTTTATATTTTTTATATTTAGTAAATAAACATTATTATTATTATTATTATTATTATTATTATTATTATTATTATTATCTGAATATAGATTTGAAACTGGCTGCTCCATCTTCATTACCCCCTTGGAAATTTCCTGGGTGTTTCCACGTCCTAGGTGCATACAGAAAGTGTATTTTTCTCTCTAAAGTGATTCCGCCTGAGTACTTGTAACTTCATTATGTCGAATGGTGTCGATCGACAATCGATCGAAATTCGACTATTGTGTTTTAAACTGCGTCCACATTATGTCGAATGTTGTCGATCGACAAGGTCGATCCAGTGTGGATTGTTGCCCGACTTTGTCGATCCATAATGTGGACGCAGTTTTATAATAGTCGGATTTCGATCGATTGTCGATCGACACCATTCGACATAAAACAGAAGCAGGAGTGGCACTCTGTAATTTATTTTCTCAACAAAAGCGAAAAGAATAGTAAAGCGAGAATGTCTTTATCTCTATCTTTGTTAGTACTCTATAACGTAATAGTAATAGATGACGTCACAGTGCCACTCTGGCCAATAATTAAATAGGACCTTATGGCAAGTGATATCTCGTTTGAAAGGCATTGACATTGGCTACATAGCCATATTAATTTTGTTTGGGCTTAAACTAATTTTGACGGATAAATTAAATAAATACCAAAATTATTATTTCACATTTGAATATTGAAGATTTTTCAGTTCGCCTCTGGTTAGTTGTCAAAAAATTGACGTTTTTAATATAATAGTATTTGTTGCTTTGCAAAAATTTTCTAAATAGCTTAAATATTTAATTTTATTATTGTTTAACGAGACGTTTAAGAGTTTACATAGGAATAATGGTACGTACTCAAGCCGACAAAGTAGCAGCTATCTTAATAATTGGTGAATCTAGAAAGAATCTCCATGGGGCGGAATGTTTATTTAATGAGAGATACTCAGATCGCCCTATCTCGAGAACTTATTTGAGGGAGCTTCTCCACAAGTTTGAAGCAACAGGTAGTGTTCAAGATGCCGAACGATCTGGTCGACCAACATTTAGTGATGATAAAAAAATTGATATAATTGCTGGAATGGTTGGAAACCCTACTTCCTCTTCAACTAAAGTTGCGTCTATCTGTGAAGTAAGTAAAAGTACAGTACAGAGAGTGTTGGCTAAAAATAAATTTCATCCATACAAGTAAAAAATGGTGCACCACCTTTCGGATGACGACCCCGACAGAAGACTCGGGGTCCGTTGAACTATAGGGAAACACGAATTTTTGAATGATTTTGCGAAAAATCGATAGTACTCACCTATTTTGAGAATAATCCGTCAAAAACTTTGCGGGTTATACACAATTTACAAAGAAAAATCCAAAAAAAGATTTTTTCTCGCCACTTGAGCCATTACTTTTTGGCATGATATTTCATACAAAAAACAGTTTAAATGTATTGCTCTGTACATGAAAGTGATCAACAACATGTGTTCTCGCTATCTACGAAAAAAATCCAGTTAGATTCTTCATAATATTGTTTAAATTACCACTTTTATAAATATATATTTGACAGGCAACCAGTTTGGATATACATAATTTTAATAATAATCGCATACACAGATATGCAACCTACAAAACATACAATACTTTGTAGCGTGGTTGCCAGCTGTAATCAACTACTCGACAATCATGCTACATGACTTAAGATACGAAATTAAATATTGTATCAGACAATATTTTTAGTAAGATTCATTCTAGACAAACCCAAGAACATAAATGAAATTATAAACACATTTTATATATGATGATATCCTTATATTGCGTATTTGAAGAAGGGGAAACAAAAAATATATAATCATTGTATTCAGCCTTCCCCTCAAAAAATATCCAATACTTTGTAATCCACATCAAGTTATTCCAGAAGGGGAAGGGTGAATCCAATTATTATATTCCCTTCTTGAATATCTTGAGGGGAAGGCAAATGCCTCCAATTATTTGTAATCCACATTAAGTTATTCTAGAAGGAGAAGGGTGAATCCAATTATTATATTTTTTTCCTCTTCTTGAATAGATTGATGTGCATTACAATGCATTCATCCCTCTCATCCAATACTTTCTAAGATGAAATTCGAATGCATGCATAATTTATTTTAAAAATATCATGATTCTCAAGTAATCGTTTACAGCTGGCAACCATGTCACACATTACGCTAGAGCTTCTATGTCATTTGATTTAATTGTTTTCATACAAATTTGTAGCCTGTCAAATATATATTTATAAAAGTAGTAATTTAAACAATATTATGAAGAAACTAACTGAAATGTTGTTATAATTAGTGAGAAAACATGTTGTTGATCACTTTTCTGTACAGTGCAATTCATTTAAACTGTGGTTTGTATAAAATAACTAGCCCAAAAGTTATGGCTCAAGTGGCGAAAAAAAATCTTTTTTGGATTTTTCTCAGCAAAATATGTATAACCCGCAAATTTTTTGACCGATTATTCTCAAAATAGGCGAGTACTATCGATTTTTCGCAAAATCAGTCAAAAATTCGTGTTTCCCTATAGTTCAACGGACCCGAAGACTCGAATTCTGTGAATGTATGACAAATAAAATTAGTCAAAGCCCACATTACACAAAAACAATTTGTTTAAGTGACGAAAGTACTTTTTGCCTCAATGGAAATGTGAATACACAAAATGTAAGGAATTGGAGTGACACAAATCCTCACACCTTTTGTGAACAACATACCCTATTTCCAGAAAAAGTCAATGTTTGGGCAGGTATTTTGGGAAACCACATTGTTGGTTCTGTTCCTAAATTCAAATTTAAGCGGTGAAGTGTATCTGGAGATGTTACAAAATGCAATTGAGCCGTTAATTCTTGAAATCTGGAAGATAATCCAGATGAATTCGGCCATCTGGAAATAACATTTCAACAAGATGGTGCTCCTGCACATTATTATGGTGCAGTAAGACGTTACCTGGATGAAGAATATCGAGGTAGATTGATCGGCCGGCGAGGTCCTGTAGAATGGCCACATCGGTCTCCAGATCTGACACCATTAGATTTTTTTCTATGGGGGTACTTGAAATCCAAGGTTTATACTACGGCACCAGATAGCATTGGCGTTTTGAAGGAAAGAATTATTGAAGAATGCAATGCAATTTCAGCTGACACATTCGAACGAGTACGACAAAAGTTTACTAATAGGATGTATTACTGTGAGGAAGTAGACGGAGCACATTTCGAACACATTGTTGATATTTGATTAATTATATTTGAAAAAATAATTTCAATAATTTTGGTATTTATTTAATTTATCCGTCAAAATTAGTTTAATCCCAAATAAAATTAATATGGCGGCTATGTAGCCAATGTCAATGCCTTTCAAACGAGATATCACTTGCCATAAGGTCCCATTTAAAATTATTGGCCTGGGTGGCACTGTGACGTCATCTATTACTATTACGTCACCTGTTACCATTCGTAGAGAAGTTTATAACACTTCATTTACATTCATTTTCTCAATGCCTGCAACAGTAATAAACAATATGTACTTCCACGAGAGAAAGGGAGATGGAAAGATAATTCTCTGAGATAGAAAGACCTTCTCCGGTCTCTCTTCTCTTCCTTTCTTCATTTGCTCTCGATTATAATCGTCCAGCTGCGAAAACAGACGAATGTGTTTATGGAGTACCTAATAGCGAAAAGAAGCGATTCTCTATCGTTGAAATACTTACAGAGTGCCACTCCTGAGTATCTAAGTAAGTGTTTCATCCCTTAGTTAGTGATTTTTTCCATTTTGTTTGTTCAAAGTATGCTGTAATAGCAGCCTGGTTGGGAGTTCCTTGTCTACCTTGTCCAGTGGACACTGTCAGTTCCGGATTCCCTCTCTCATGTAATCCTTTGTGCTATTTCATACTACATTTTAAACACAGCCGCACCTGACAATTACAATGCTGCCAACAACAATTCTCATATTTATTGTAGCATCATTTATTCGGTGTCTACCTTTGAGTTCACAATTTCCTTATAAACGGTGTTGAAATGGATATATTGGATTTGCTTGGAGCGAGATCAACATTTTTTTGCCATACTATATTCACAGGTTGATAATGTTCTTGAAGTTTGATATAATTCGAATGTTATAACCGCAACCGATACAATTTTTCAACGCTGCGAACAATATGCAAACATTTTTGGTTTTTTGGAATTTAAAATATTCCATGAATGTTGGAATGGCCGATAATTTTCCGACCCAGTGAAATGGTGCTGCTGTATACTAAATTAAATCGTGCACAGTTGAGTGGTTATTTCGTTTGGTTATAATAGGTTGGTGTACAGGGTGGGTCAATATTCATTTTGATATGATAAGTTTTAATTTTAATAATATCAGAGCAATAAATCTCGAAAACCTTTAGGTTTTGGAACTATATCCATATCATTAATATGTGAAGATTCCAGAAACTGTGGATCAAAGCAGTAAATTCAACTATTTGATCATACATGCAGGTTATTCTGTGATATTCTAGATATACAACGAAATCCTTATCACTCTGTACAATTCAAATAAAAAGTAACAATGTTTATGTGTTAGCGTGGATATACAGACGAATAAGTGTTTATTTGTGTGTGGAGAGTGTATTTTGGAAAGCAAGTCAAATTAAAAGTGTATAGAAAGTATTCGAAACGTACTAAGACTTATAAATATTGAGTACCTTAAGGGCTGACGAGTTTTAAAAGCTGTGGACAATAAATAGTGAGTTTTCACATGAAATCTACGTAAATAGAAACATGTCAGTTAAAGTGAAGGAATACTTAATTTCATCCCAACCTCTGTATTTTGGTATTTATTTAATTTACCCGTCAAAATTAGTTTTAACCCAAACAAAATTAATATGGCTATGTAGCCAATGTCAACGCATTTCAAACGAGATATCACTTACCATAAGGTCCTATTTAAAATTATTGGCCACAGTGGCACTGTGACGTCATCTATTACTATTACGTCACCTGTTACCATTCGTAGAAAAGTTTGCAACACTTTATTTTCATCCTCCAAATTTTATTAATGTAAGTGTAGCCGTTCAAAAGATACGAGGGGGGATGGGACTTTTGAATAGCACTGTATATTACTTTCTACTTCTCTCCATTATTGTTCAACGTTCACCTTTAACGTTGTCAATATTTTTATGCTGATATATCGACTCCACGCCTTTTAATCTCCACGCCTGATTGCTTGTACGTTTCTCCCGTACAGTTGTTTATTGTTGATCCTTGGATGTACTTTTTCATCCGTGATTCAACTGTTTCGCGTTGCTTGGCGTCGTTGTTTTTTAATCAACGTTGTGTCATCTCTTGTACAGTGTCGTCTATAGACAAGTGAGACTCGTGTGTTCTCTCATCGATTACTATACGGAGAAGGTGTAATATTGTATTTACTTCGTTTTTGTCCTGACACTTCAGTGTCAAGGACATAATAATAACTTTATCTACACGTACTTGGTCGATACACTGTTTCAAGCAAAGACGATTGCCGCTATAGCCTGCATCGATGAAAACATCAGAAGAGGATATACCGGACAAAAATGAAAATGTTCACTTACGGCCAGGCTGGGTTGTTGAGCACAACCTAAACGTATGAATGTATGTATGTAATGTATCTACACGCATCAGTAATTTACGGGATAAAAATATAAAGCATCAATCAATCTATGGAAATTTCAATAATGGAGGGATGCCTACAGGGAAGAGACCACACGTCATAGATGAACTCTTTTAAGGAATGAACAGTAAGGATCTCTACACCTAGTAATTTGCGGATGATCAGTCAATATTCGTAATGAGGAAGCACATTAGAAATAATGCATGGTGACCCTTCATTTTTTCTTTATAGCAGCTTTAGGGGTCTATTATGTTAGTATGTACGATGCCGTTGAACGAATATCGTTTATGAACGATAAATTTTATTCTGTATCCGAAATGCTAATGAATCCCTCGTTAGAAATCGCCTTTTATGAACGACAGCCAGAACCGTCACTTTGAGTATACTTTTTTTTAATTTTGTGATATTATTGGTATGGTGTAGCTATTTAATATTCAAAAAGAAATATTTATTTTGATATATTCTTAGGAGGGAGAATAATCGTATATAAGTATATTTCGTATTGACTTCTACTTGTTTTGTTTGATCGTTCCTTTTTTTCTCCCATATTGATGGAATATTTCAAGTGAGAAATTCGTAACCTCAGCTAACTTTCCTTTTATCTAACCATAACAAAGAGCCATAACCTCAAAGTGCAGTTGAAAGTTGAACAACGTTGTCACATTGCAAACTACAGAGTGATCATTTGAATTCCGACACATTTTATGAGCCCATAACTTGCAAACCGATTAAGATATCGAGAGGCGGTTTTGACTGAACAGCTTCAGAAATAAGGAAATTTTTTTCACGCTGTTGTCAATTTAGTATTTTTTACATAGACTCCAGGAAAAAAACTTGGGTTTTTTGGAGATCAATAACTTAGACATTTCAAATGGAACACAGATAGGCTAAAGCTTCTACTTTTCAAAAATATATGGTTTTATAGCAATTCAAGGTGTTCTTAAGGGGCAGATTATCTTTAAAGGATAGACTGCAATTCGTTGACTACAGTAATTCCGTACATTTTTGTCAGAACCAGTCATGACATCGAGAAACTAAACATTAGGAAACATAAGAAACGTAATAGGAAATATTCAACCACAAAATAATGTTGAGAGATTCTTTTTCAAATCTTCAACTACGCTTGCATAAATGTATTGACATGAATGATGGGCATATTCTTCAACTTTTGTATTGAAGAATTTATGTAGGTTAATTGAGCATATACCTACATATAATTTTGTACCTATTTTTTGTATTTTGTTCTTAATAAATTGTTCTGTTTGATCTGTTTCCAACAACATCAACTTAATCCATATAATAATGTCCGAAAAACCCAAGTTTTTTTCTGGAGTCTAGGAAAAAAATACTAAATTGGCAACAGTCTTTTAAAGATTGTAACACTCGTTCTCTCCTTAAGAGACAGATCCCGGCTAGAGACTCTCTCAAGGGTGGATCGACTCCATGTTGATGCCACACTAGGTATGCCAGAGGGTTGACAGACTATAAGAACATAGGGCGCCACTACCTTTTTAGATGTCGATGAAAAAAGATAATTTAATGTTAAGAAAAAAGAAACTAAGGTGAGAAAGGTAGAAACACATTGTAGTATTTACTTAGTTAAAAAAAAATAAAAAAGTTACAAACTTACGTAAACCCGGACACAGTCCCTACAGCTCTTACAGCCGGGTAAAGAAGAAATAAAAAAGAAGTTTAAATATTAAATTTATTCCGCCTCAGGAGGTAACATGAAGGAAAGTGAAAAAATTAACCTGTACTTCTGTAAGGTACTTAGCTTAGGTATGTCCTGAAGTTGAAGTGGAGAGGTCCTGAAGTTGAAGTGGAAATATAGATGCCTTAGAGTTGAAATATAGTTGTCGGTGTGGAAGTATAGATGTCTTAGAGTTGAAATATAGCTGGCATGTAAACGGTAACCTGGCAGTAACGGTATTTTGCGGGTGTAACCTGGCAGTAACGGTATTTTGCAGGTGTAACCTGGCAGTAACGGTATTTTGCAGGTGTAACCTGGCAGGGATATCCTGGCAGTGGTAACCTGGCCGCTGTGCTTACCTAGAAGTTCAGGTGGATTAGGGATATGTAGGAACTTGAATGTAATGGGGCACATAATGTTGGTTTAGCTTTTCAGGTAAAAAAGGAAGGCAGTTGTTTGAAATAATGAAATTTAAATTTACTGAAAGCTTTCCAACATATATGTCCCATTTAAAACAGTAAAAATTATCAGCCAAATTAAAAAAGTACTAATGACCTTAAGTATTAATTATAGTGAAAAGTTATTAATAAACCATTTCTAAAAAATAAAAAGTTAAAGGAAATGTGAAGCCGGCACTGGCAGGTTTTTATGATAAGAGAATATTTGAAAAGGTTAAAATGCAAATGTTATATATCTTTGGAAATAATTAGGTATTCTACAACAGAGAATCTAGCAAATGTTTGCAATAAAAAAAGGTAACAGTTATTTACGATAAAAGATTTAGTTTAAAAGTAATGTACAGAAATGTGGTTGACCACGTGGTATGTGTATATTCGTCTATCTCTGTAAAAAAAATAAGAAATGCACAAAAAATTATATCAGCCACTACTTTAGAAAAAGCTTGATAAATATAAATTATAATTTTGGACTTACCACAGCAATTTAAGGTAAAACAATTAAATTTAAGAGACGTCCTTGCTACTCAAGGGTCGGTAACGAAAAAGAGTGAAAACCACCTCCTAGAATCGAGCGTTGACATCATATGTCAATTGTCGTAACGGTCAACGATGAGAGAAATTTAGATCACAGAACTATATTGGAAGTGGTTACTATGACGGCAAGCGGTAAAATCGAAACTATTTGGTCAAATCGGAACAGGTCGATAGACATGTTACAAGATAGAAGACCTTAAATTTCTATGGAACCATATATTTTTGGGAAGTAGAAGCTTCAGCCTATCCGACGGTACAAAACCATACAGGGTGCTTCATTTAAACCCAAGTTTTTTCCTGTAGTCTAGGGGAAAAATACAAAATTGGCAACAGTGTGAAAGAAATTTCTCAATTCCTGAAGCCGTTCAGTCAAAACTGCCTCTCGATATCTTAATCGGTTTCCAAGTTATGGGCTAATGAAATGTGTCGGAGTTCGAATGATCACCCTGTATTTCAAAGTTGGTGAAAATATATTGACATGAAAAACGTGGAAAAAACTATCACATTTATAGGTCAATTATGTATTTATATAGAATGGATATTAGCCACCATCTTCATCTTCATCTTAATTAAAATGTAATTCAAAAATCTGACAACGCTGTGATATTTTGCTTTACTACCCATTTGAAAACGTCCAAATTTCGTTAACATCAACGAAAGAGAGACAGAATAACGTTTCAAAATTTTTCGTTCACACAATCGTTTGTAAACGAAACCTTTGCTGAACGAAATATTTCAGAACAAACGCCTTATTTTTATTTTAAATTGTCTTACTTGAATTAGGTTAAGCAAATTTGGTATCAATCTTGAAATTTCCGAAATTTCGCTCATCACCAATACAAAATTCTCATCAACATATTTCCTTTTCGAAAGATTTAACTTCCCAACACCCTTCAAGTTTGAACGTTAAAGCAAAAAACAGATAAAGTGTCGGAACTAAGGGAATCACCATCCAGGCAAATAAACTATCCAGGAAAATTCCGATCGTCGTATTAAAAACAAATTTTCCACTGTCTAATTCATAGTAGCGTGATATATTTGAACTTGGCGGATATTCAATTTCCTTTCAGGGAAACAACTTAATTTGCATTAGGTTATACATCATTTTAATTCGGAAACATTAGCATGAGACGTAGAAGTTATAATGTTGGTTTCGCGTTTTATTTATGAATGAAAATCCAAATCTATCTGAATCCCACATAATTTTCCCAGTTATTTTGTAATATTATTAGAACGTTAGGTTGGAGCGACCGGGGGTCTCGGCGCAAAAGATTTGACCGTTACGTTACGTTGCTGCGTTATGTGCCTCTCTCTCAACGTGTGTCCTGTGACACGTTCTTCAATTTTTCAAATAGTTTCATCCCCTGTTTTTGTTAAAATACTCAATTCACATCCAACACGTCAAATAAATAATTCTTATCACTCGAACATTGGTGATTTTGATAATTGTTTTTTTTTCACTAATCCTTCCCTATGGAAAATATTGTTAACATACATTTTACCAATGTAAATATTCTCTCGGAATTCCTCTTTACACTCACTTTTTTAATTGCTCTAAGTCTGTTTACATTCGTTTTTGCGCGATCGATCTTTTTTGTTTATTTATATCATCAGTTGTCAGGACGGTTGGTTGTGTTTACTGGTTTCTAAGTCTTACACGTCGGTAAGTGATTTCCTTACCGATTACTTAGCCCTACATACATTCAAGGTGTCTTGAATAATATATTACTTCATTCTTTACACAAAAGGAACAAAAAAAAATAAGGAGATTTATATTTTTTCAATGAACAGTTAAACTGATCGAGAAGTATAAATGTCACTTTTGACTTTCCGTTCATTTAGAAGGAATTTAAATTATTGTATTCGAATCGCGCAAAAAATGGTATAAGCATCTCGAACGTTAAGGGTATTACTGGTCTTCAGCTATATTGGAGACTGAGCGTAGCGAAGCCTCCCAACATTGCTGTTGACCGGTAAACAACCCTTACCGTTCTTAATACTTAATATACTATTTAATTTCATAATATTGTGGTTCTTGTAATGTTTTCCTATTATTTTCACACCTGCATATCGTTTGAAGTCCACATTTGAAAATCATTCGATTTTTCGATAAACTGTCAACAGTTTGTTATTGACTAATTCACTAGAGTAAATTGATAACTGACAAAATTTGAAGGTTTTGAACTGGCAATTTTTTGTCTTGTCGCGGCAATTTTTTGACGTTTAATATATCAAATCTATGTGTATAAAATTCTATCACTCTGTGTGGTTTCTAAGGAAACTAAGTTGTTTATTTATTTATTTAACTGTCTAAAAATTATTAAAACTTTCAAAAATTTAAATAAGTAAATAAGTATTATTAACATGAATAATACAAGATTTGGAAATAATTCAATAAATGAAATAGAGAGTACAATTAAGCAAAATATACCGCGAAATACAATGAAGACAAAAATAGAATGTTTCTGGACGCACGTAATTATACGTTAGAAAAGGATACTTCTGAACAAGCAAAAATTCTTGAAGATTATGGTTTTAGCATGAAAAAAAGAGATGGAACTGATTATACTGAAGCTAGTGTGAAAACACTTTGGAATACGACTGCTCAAATGGTTCAGGAAAAATATTTTCTAGAATTTAACATCAAAATTGATCCATTTAAAGATATTACCTATAAATTTGCTAGATTGACCAGGGATACAAAACGTAAAAAGCTTCAGGCTGAACCTGAAACCAGAAAAAGAAGTTCTAACGCGTTTACCAAAGAAGAATTAATGGAAATGGTAGAAAGCTATTCTGAAGATAATTCTGATGGGTTACAAAAGAAAGTTTTTTCATTCATGTTCGTTCGAATTAGCATGGCGTGGAAATGAAGCTGCTAATTGTGATATTAATTACTTCAAAAAAGAATATGATAATAAAGGTAATTTTACTGGCAGGGTAGAATATAATCCAATCGTTTCCAAAACGACACAAGGAGGACCAAAAGCTTTATCTGGCAGTAAGTGGCTGGTAAGAAATAATGCTAACAACAATTTGTGTCCCGTTCGTTTATTTTTAAAAATTATTGAAAAAAGAGAATCTAATCCTTATCTAACAACAACAAGATTATTTTTAACTGTAGTACATCCAAATTGGGATAAAGGAATATGGTACAAAAATTCACCATTGGGAATTGATACAATTTCAAAGTGGACGAAAATATCGGCAGAATCAATTGGTATAGACACAAAAAAAATAAAAATAACCAATCATTCACATAGAGCTTCTGCAATATCTGCATTAGCAAAAGAAGGAGTTGGTGAACAAGAAGTAATTAAGCTTACAGGACATTCTTCTGCCCATTCTTCGAAACCATATTTACAATTAAATGAAGAACACAATTTACAACTTATAGAGAACCTTAGATAAAATAAAAATAAAGAAAAGGAATCCTCAGTTTCTAACTTAAATTCATCACAGGTTATGATGCAAAACAATCCACAGAATAATGCTACAACGTACAATTATAATAATTCTACTTTTTACATAAATAAGTTATAGTTTTTTGGCTTTGTATAATTGAAGTTTGCAATAAATAAAACGTTTAAACATCTGATTTTTTAGTTTTTCTCTCGTGAAATAGTCATGTCTAATACCACTCAATTAAAAATTTTGTAAGGTGAAATTTTTCTCTTGTATTCAAGTTTGTTGCTTTTAGGTAATTTTGCTCATGACATTTAATCCAAAACCACTCGCCTGACGGCTCGTGGTTTTGTTAAAAATGTCATTCGCAAAAAAAAAACTTTCATGGCAATCGAAAAATTTTGCCGACAAAATTTTCACTCTCGTGGTATTATATATAAAAAAACCCAAATCTCGATGTGTTTCGATTTGTTGCCTTTCAAAATTCTGATCTAAGTGTTTTTGTTTATTTAAACAATTTTGGATACTAAAGTTTGATTAAATTATGTAAAATGCAACACGTTCCCACTATATAATTTAAATATAATCATGCGACCGCTGTAACCCAAAACGACCACTTCTAAAATCATAGTGCCGTTTGTTCCATTTTATGATTAACATACCCACGATTTTTGTCGCAACCATTATCATGAAAATAGTGATTGCGGCATGAAAAGCCGCAAGTTGGTTCATTTTAGCTCGGGTCTCAAACATATTTTGTTAAAAATATTTTATACTTTCGAAATTATTTAACGAAACTAAGCATAAATTGGAAAATTCTGTATAATTATCAGGACTGGAAATTGATTCTGTTTGGTATCCAAGGTATCCAGTATCCATCGAAATTGACACTACCAAATCAGTTTCTCCACTTTTAATGTTCCGTTATTGATTTCAATGGGGATTATTAACGATTACATTCTCAAAAATTAATTTGGGAAAAATGAATTCATGAACTTGAACCTTACAAGCTTCGTTCTTTGAAGTTATATCCATCCAATCCAATCAAATGAATCTAGTTAGGTACCGATACAAAAACTACACCCGTATATTGGAGTCTTAACTATTCCCCAACACGTTATCGAAGTCAATTCCGAGCACGTAAAGAAATACTCAATTCAGTTGAAACGAGTAGATTTATCCATTGATAATTGGCGATAGAAGAAACGTCGTGAAATGCTGGTAAAACAATGAAAGGAAACTAGATTTATCAACATCTGTATCAAATTATTTATCATTTGTGTGAACTATATTTCCAATTTTAACGTTTAATTCCATTCCCCAGCTTTGGGGAGCATTGTAAATCAACACAATTGAGGCCAATTACACCAAATATTTGGAAAAAAAAGTATAGAAAGTAAGGAATGCAAACTTAAAATGAATAACATGTTTGGGAAATATATTTAATTAAACTTATATACACATAGATTCAAAAGTTTTGCATCACCTTTTTTGCGCTAACAATTTTTTGTTGGCTTGTTTATCAATGTTTACCATTCCAATATGTTCCATATTTTTTGCAATATACAGATGTTTACAGTTTTTTTTGTAAGATAACATTTTTAGTGCGATCATTTTAACATTCAAGGCATTTGATTTTTACGATTTTAAGTGCAAACATGAATCGTCAAGTCATAAAGTGAGATTGGCTGTGCAAGAATAGTGGCTTTAGTTGAAGAAGGTTATTCTCAAAGGTTCGTGGCAAACAGAGTTGGCGTTTGGCAAAGTGATGTGTCTCGTGTATGGAACCGGTATCTCCAGACCAATTCTCTTCGTGATAGACCTAGAAGCGGTA